>JASDQU010884068.1:13890-33837 GCA_032191745.1 Picea mariana | reverse complement strand
GTGATCTTGGTTGTTGCAACATTTATGGTTATGATTAAATGCTAAAAATGGAATGAACTTCATGCTTAACCTATCTTATTGAAAAATCAACATGATATCAGAGCATAGGTCTTGAAAGAACCCATTGCACAAGAATGCACCAAGGAACAAATCCATCATCAAGGTACCCTATCAAATCTATCTCTCAATCGATGACCATTCTTTTGTTACAGGCTTGCAGGGATTCCATATCTGAAGACGTCGTGAGGGAGAAATCGCGTTTTCTGGGTTTACTGAAGAAGGGTCGAACCAATCATCAAAATACTTGCCGATCGAGATTTTACCCATTTCGTGTTTCCAAATCCGTGCTTGTCCAGAGCATACCCACGTTTATTTATTTTACTAGTCAGATGTGAGGGTCCAGTGAATATAAATTGTCCACAAACCGCTCAATCGATCACTATCTTCCTGGAATCGTTGCTTTATTTTTAAGTTCCGGGTGCATTGCCTGTGCAATGTGGCATAGTTCGAATATCAGTAGGATCGAACCAAACGATTTCATTCTTACCTGTGGAGGGTTTATGAAAAATTATTGCCCAGACATGTACCATAAACCTGTTTGCAGCTTCAACGATTTTTCTCTTATCACATCATTTGTTATTCTGTTACCTTTTTTAAACATACTTTTGCAACAGAATTTTCGAGCCTTATCTCCAATCGATATGGACTGTTAGAGATACTACGATCTTGTATAAGGGCCCATCACAACCATTGGCTCGTTGTCTGCAGTTCTATCATTAAATTCGAGGCAGACCAAAGACTGAGCTAGGGTTGTGTGCGATGGAAATTTGTGTTCTCTTGTCGCCAAGCTTGTATATTACTCACTAATCGTTCGTCGATTCTGAGGGACGATCTCAAATTTCTTTTTTACAATTAAAGATTTCAAACGAGGGTTTGAAGGGCGAATTAATTGTGAGTAAAATTTGATACGTGATCACTACACTTAAATTCACACAGATGTGCCATCGCAGCACTGAAATTCGAAATCTAATCGAGGGCCCAGATAATCCATTTTTGTTTTTTTTTAAAGGTGAAAAGTCTTCATCAAATCCAGGTTATCAAAGAAGGGATGTTTCATAAATTCAGTGCTTCAGATGTGACAGTTATGGACACTATGCAAGAAACTGTCCAACCAGGAAGAAGGGAAGACAATATGCTTCCACCGCTGACACTGACCTAGACCCACCTCAAAAGATTGAAGAAAAGAGAGAGGAAAAGTACTTCCTCTAAAACTAAAACATGACTTCAAATCAGATAAATCAATTAATTTCAAATTTTATAGTTGATTTTATTTTTGAATAAATCCCTAGTATGGAAGCCCTCAAAAGATTTGGACCATTAACCGTGGTACGGGAGTCCAAACCATATTTGATGATTACTATGCGAGACAACCAGAGATGTTGTCCATAAATAAGAAATAACCTTTCAAACAAACCCAGATAATATCAGATAAACATTGACAGTGAGACAAGTACCTCCTCCCCCTTCAACAATTCAGAGGGAGACAAACGTTATTACAATTGATCCAAGTTCTCCAATTGATATGTTCATAGATATTACAGTAAGGCATAATAAGTCTACCTAGACTCACTCTGCAAGAGGTGGAGAAACATACAAGCCTCTCAAGGCACATCCCGAGAAAGCAAAAGAGAATTTCAAACTATCATTCAGTCATGAGATACTTCATTAATGCTAAGACTCCTTGTCTTAGAAAAGAAACAGAAGAACAAGTATGACAAGATGCCATAACAAAAGAATACCAGTATATCTTAAAAAATGATGTATAAGATATTATTCAGGGACCAGAAGGGAAGTCTGTGGTAACTTCCAAGTGGATTTATAAGATCAAATATGCAGCTGATGGAAGTATCAATAAATACAAAACGAGATCTATAACCAGAGGTTTCTCACAAATAGAGGGAGTAGTCTATGATGAGACACTTGATCCAGTACACCCGATACACTTCCATCTGTACTACCATCCATGAGCTGAAAACTATATCAGATAGATAGATTCTTGATGAGTTTGGATTTCATCAAGAAAGTTGTTGATCCAAACCTATATTATTACGGTGTTGGTAACGAGAGCCTGATTTTGATGACTTATTCAAAAAGCCTTGTTGTTGGATACAAATAATCCTTGACTTCTGAATTCAAGATGAAGAACCTAAGTATGATGCACTACTTATGGGGACAAAAAGTATGACAAAGGATCGATGATATTTTCCCGAGTCAAGAAAAATATACAGTGAAAATATTAAAGGAGTTCAATATGACAAGAATGAAAAATCCACCGTGATGGATTTAAAGAAAAATATTGATGATGATTCAGACGAGATTGATCCACAACTGATTGGATCACTGATGTATCTGATTAACTCCAGACTTGATTCATGCCATGGAGTGAGTGTGTTTAGTCATTTCATGAGTCAACCGAGACAACCTCACTAGACAAAACATGTATTGAGATATATACGAGGCACAGTTGGATATAGCCTGAGATATGCCTCCAGTGTGAACCTCAGTTTATAGGATATGTCGATTCAGATTAAACAGAAAGTACAATGGACCAAAAGAGCACGATCAGTTGATGTTCTACCATGAAGTTTTTCATGGTTTCCTGATACAACAAGAAACAAAATCTTTGTAGCCTTGAATACCAGAGAAGAAGAGTATATAGCATTGAGTGTGTGAAGAAGTATGGCCTCACAAGCTTCTGATAGATCTACTTGATCATGAGATGGATCATATGATGATAACCAAGAGCCGTGTATAAAATATCCATGAGAACCTAGTGTTTCCTAATGGATCGAAACACGATGAGATGAAATATTCTTATATCATAGATATGATGTAGAGGAAAATCATACACATGCAGTACCTTCCTACACATAAGCAAATTACAGACATCTTCACCAAACCAACTTGATGAAGAATTCCTTCCTAGTTGAGAGGGAGTATTGATGACTCCAACCAAGACAAAATTCAGAGTACATCCCTGTGATACTTGGCATGATGAAGAATTCCTCCCTAGATGAGAGGGAGTGTTGATGATTGCGGCTATGTGAGACATTCTCCATCTTACAAACCTGTGAGATGTGAATCATTGCAACTATGTGAGTCTTTCTCTTAGCTTACAAACCTGAGAGAAATCTCCTAAGAAAGGTAAGTGGACCCTACCTGAGACAGAGCTAGGAACATAGAGATGACCTCCTCCATTCAGAGATTTGAGAAGAACTCTAGATGATTATCCAATGGGAAAGACAATTTGTTGAGTTAGACATTCTTGTGGCTGAGCACAAGGTGAATGTGTGAAATCCCAAAGTGATGGGTGCATCATTATGTGAACAGAAATGAAGATGATGTATTAGCCTCCTCTGAGCAGCATAGTTGACGAGAAGACTCCAAATTATTCTCCTGTGTGAGGCAGTGGGAAAGACGATATGTAGAGTGGACGTGTTGATGGACGAGCACAGGTGAACATGTGAAGAAATGGTTCTTCTGTGTAATGCAGTAAACCAGAGATATGGCATCCCTATGGATGTGCCCCTAGTGGATGAGAACTAGGGGGTGTATCATATCCTTTGCTATATATTGTTTAAGATTCAGACCTGCCTATAACCCTAATTGTTATGTAAAGGGTACAGGTTGGCCCCACCTTAATGTAATTAATAATAAATGTAAAAGATAATTAATTTGGTTAATATTAATTATAATAATAATAATAATTATTATTATATTGTGACTTAGAGAGGTCGGCCCTATTGAGCCAATAGACACTTATGTTGATAGGACAAGTATAATATAAGTAAAGGAATATTCCCCATTGTGGAATCATATCTTTCATGGGAGTTTGATAATTTCAACAAGTACACTTCTTTGGAAAAGGTGTGCACCTCTCTTGCGCACTAGAGTTCTAGGGTTTAAGAACCCTCTTGTGTGCTAGGGTTTATCTTGGTGGTGAAGCTATTTCTCTTTAAGAATAGCAAAGGATTTGGCTGGGTTTTCTTCCCTTGTTGAGAAGGGTTTCCCAGGATACTTCTTATGTTCTTGTGCATGGTGCTTCTTCTTGTGATGTTGGTTGTTGCAACATTTATGGTTATGGTTAAATGTTAAAAATGGAATGAACTTCATGCTTAACCTATATTATTGAAAAATAAACAACGGGTTCACAGAATCATGGACTCATAATGTTGTGTTTTCTCATTTTCACAAGCCCATCTAAGAAGTATCATTACTTAGCCATTTTTCCATCCATGGTGGATTCACGGGTTGGCAGACTCTTACATTCCTTCACCTTCTCATACTACCTCACCTGCCAACCCAGTGTCTACATATTACACTCTCTACCTCAAATGCCTACATTTCTCCCCTTACTCCCCCCACTCTCTCATTCAAATTTAACACTTAGAATATTTATGAGTTTGTCGGGTTCGCAGGTTGGCAAGCTCACGAAGTCATTCACCTCACCCTCTCACCTCCACGAACCCACCATGATTTTCTCGTTATTCCTCCTTTCTCATTCAACTCATTCTTCACTTAGCCATTTCTCCTAACTTTCATACATTTACCTTGAACCAATAAGAGCATTACACATGACAACGTGAAATTAAGACAAATGGAAACTAATAAATGGAGATGTGGCAACATACAAAGAGAGACATATAGCATGATTTTATTGGATGTAAAATGGCAGATTCTTATGGGAAGATTGATGGCCTACCGAGTGATGACATGTGGAAACATATTATTGGATGAATCATCATGGTGACTGGGCGTGAGGTGGACAACGACGAGATTCCAAAATTATTATTTTAAGGGTCGAACCCCTTATGCTCCATAATATTCTTCTTGTGTTTCTTGCTAAGTGTATGAAACACTTAGTATTATATACCATGAAGAATATAATATCCCAATGCATGTGGGATATTCTTTTGAAACAAAAGGCATAATTTTATGTAGGAGCACGAAATTCATCCAAGGGTTGTGATTTACCCAAGACAATCGATCGACGGTGGCTGAGTGTTAATCTTGCAAAGGACATAACTTGAGCTTCGGGTGTTAGAATCACACAAATTTTATACCGTTGGAAAGGTATTTCGACGTAGAAGGTGATGTTATAGGTTTCAAGTTCTGAAATTTGATAAATTTTTCTTATAAATTAAAATATAAGTCAACTTAAGTTTTTAATAGGCCTGCGTGACAACTAAACTTCATGAGCTCATATCTTGATATCCGGGCGATAGATTTGCACAAAATTTATATATTTGGAAACATGAGGCGATGAAGAGAACATTAGAAGAGGTTTTCATGGTTAAAAAGTCGGTTTTCACTTCCATAAAATTAAATTACAGTCGCCTTCTTTTAATGGAAAATTAATTAAATTTTAAAAATAAAAGTTTAATTAAAATTTTTATTAAAACATGAGAGGGACCAATTTTCAATATAGTTATATTTATGATGTGAGTTCATTAATGAAGAATTAATGAGGCATTAATTAGAGGGAATGTTTCAAGAAGAAACTTGTACGGGAATTTCTAGAAGGGAGAAACCCTAACTACTCAAGTAGTTATAAAATCTCTTCTTAAAAAGAGAAGAGAGGCTTCATAAAAAGGTCGAATAATAAATATTGTTAGAGGGGTAGAGCAGAAGATCAGAGGAAAAATAAGGTACAACCATAGATACACAATCAAGTTTATGATCAAAAGCAATAAATCTCCATTGATCCGGATTATTTTCGGCACGAAATGAGAACGGAGATATAATAAAGAAATGCATAGAGATATCGCGGATATCCAATAATATAATAGAAATGTATCATAGATGAAACCATAAACACAGAGATACAATAATACATGATTTATATTAATGAAAGAAATGTATAGATATTATAAAAATACAGAGTGAAAGACTCGCTAGAATGGTGGAAGCTTATCTCTGAGAAGAGATGTGACGGCTACTCGCATTCACAAGAAGATGATTGCAATGAGGCTTTGAAGGCCTTTTTACAATAAACCAAAATTCCAAAATCCATAGACATCCAAAAAAATAACCCTAGGATATGAAGCCCCAAAAGTCATGTGGGCCCTGTTTGGGTAAGTTAGTACATCAACTTCCTGGGGTCGTAACTTTTACATATCATCTTCGTTTTAGGCGTATGATAGCTCGTTGGAAAAGTATCATAGAGGAGATTCATTTTGGGGGCTCAATCATACCTTTGGCCATCATTGAGAATATTAATCCCGAAAAACCTTCATTTATGCCCTCAAAATGGCCCCGAAAGTTTAAAACTGCTAAAAATAGTAAATTGTCAAAATTGACAGAAAACTGTTTTGCGCCAGTTGGAAAAGGTGGGTGGCCACCGACATCCACCTAGATCATCCATATTCTCCATTCTTCCTATTATTATACACCACTTCTTATATATTTATGCTTGAATCTCAAAGTTGGGCACAAGGCTGAGTTGTTGAGTGTTTTTCTTGTATTCTTCTACAAACATTTCTTGTATGATCATGGAGTATTTGTAGCCACATACATGGATGTAAAATATTTTGTAATGAAGAACATTTCTCATGAATAAACTCCACAAAAAATTGCTTCAGGGTTGATCTTAATTGTATCTTGTAACTTTGAGTTTTAAGTATGAGATATTTGAGGTTGAATTATCAATTTCTCTTTTATTACTAATTGTAGTACTCTATTAAAATTCTTTGAGATGATCAACTCATTCTCTCCTATTTCTAATGAAGAAGATATTGATGTGTTTATATATTATTAAGAAGATTGTGTGTGATGTTAATCACAATTTAATTCTGATGTTGAATCCCTCCTTCAATCTTTTCTTATTGTAAAAAGACTTTTGTTGCACATAAAGATCATATTGGGTTATTGAAGAACCATTTTCATATAAATCCAAACAATAAAGATTTGGGGTTTTTTGCCTAACACTCTCCCTAATTCTAAGATATTCAAATATATATCTTTTACCCAAAGAGGAGAACCACCTCTCTAAAAGTGAAGGGGGACTAATGTCCTCATGAGGTTGTTGTTTCAGTCCTGACGAATTTAAGCGTCAACAACCAAATGGCTTAACGATTGAGTTCTTCTTAGGTTTTTACGATACGATAAAGGGTGATCTATTAAAGGTAGTAAATGAAACCAGAAATCTTGGAAGGGTGTGGGGTTTGCTTAACTCTACCTATATCGCCCTTATACCTAAGGCCCCTGGCCCTTCTTCTTTTGATGATATCCGACCCATTTCGTGTTGTAACCTCATATATAAGCTCATTGCAAATATTATTGCAAATAGGTTGAAACCACTTTTCAATAGTTTCATCTCTAAAGAAAAATATGGTTTCCTCTTCAATCGTCAAATTCATGACGTAGTGTCTATTACTCAAGAGGTGCTTCATTCTTTAAAAGTGAAAAAAGTTCCCTCTTTTGTCATGAAACTTGACCTTTCTAAAGCTTATGATAGAGTAAACTGGACTTTCATTAGACTCGCTCTAATCCAGCTGGGCATGAACATTGAAACAATCAACTGGATCATGGGTTGTATCAACTCTCCCTCCTTCTTTGTTCTAATCAATGGTGTCCCCTCCCCCTTATTTTGATCCTCAAGAGGTCTCAAACAGGGTTTCCCCTGTCTCCCTTTCTGTTTTTGTTGGTAGCAAAAGGACTAAGTCTACTGATAAAAAAAGCTAGAAGACAAGGGAAACTCAAAGAAATCAGGATATCCAACTCTAATGTTATTTATCATCTTCTCTCTGTTGATGATGTAATTTTGTTTGGCACAGGAGAAAACTCAGAGATCTAATATTTTTAAAATATCCTCGAGTTTTTTTGCACCATAATAGGAATGCTAGTGAACAAGGCAAAATCCTCAATAATTATCAACAATATTCAGGTAGAGGATGAATTCCAACTACATGGATATCTTCCTTTTTCTCAAAAAACATATTGATGAAGGTTTTAAGTATTTGGGTTTTGTGCTGAAACCAAACGACTATGCTTTTTAGGACTGGTTGGGGATCTACACAAAAATCCAAAAAATAATCACCTTTTGGGCCCACCGATGGATTTCAAGGGGTGGGAGGATGGTTCTCTTAAATGTTGTCCTTAGAAACATCCTTGTTTACTGGGAAACTATAGAAAAAATCCCCAAAGGTATTCTTCAAAAAATCAAAAAGTCGTGTTTTCACTTCTTATGGTCAGGAAAGTTGGAGAAGAGACAGGCACCACTAGTTAAATGGACAAAGCTAGAAATTCCCAAAGAGCTCATAGGGTGGGTTATAAAGAAGTTGGTCTGGTTCTGTCGAGATTTGGCGGAGAAAAACATGTGGAGGCTCATTCACAATGATATGCTATGGGGCAGAGTCATGTCCTCCAAGTATATCTAGGGTTCAACTTTTATATATTGGATAAGGTCATCAAGAAAATCTGCTCAAAATGGATTGATTTGCTAGAAGGATCTTATGGAGACTTTCCATTCAATTGGAAATCATTTGGTTTGGTTTATTGGAAATGGAAAGTAGGTATGCCTAGGGGAGGATCTATGGGTGGGTTCAGGGCATGGTTTTAAATTCTCAGAGAACATGTTAAACAACCTCCACGACAATGGGATCTTCACCCTAAGTGATGATTTAATCCCACTTATGGATAGAATTAATTGCAATGAGTGGAATTCTATAGGAATTTCAGAACTAGAAGGTGAGAGTGCAGATATATGGGGGTCATATATAGCTTATTTAAAATCAAAATTCATTATGTCAAAGGAGGATGAAGAAGACTCTTTGTATTGGACCAACAATGAAAAAAATGGGTAGTATACAATAAAGTTACGGTATCATATGATTGCAGAAGAAGCTTTTACAAGAGATAAGAAATGGTGGGGGAGGTATATCTGGGCTCAGAAGGTCCCCATAAAATAAAAAACTCTTTTATCATTGGCAATAGATAACAAGATCATAACTTGGGACAATGGAATAAAACAAGGGTGGTGTGGCCCAAACTGGTGTGTTGTTTGCAAATCCAACTCAGAATCAGTCCAACATTTGTTCATACGTTGCGTTGCCCTTTTTCAGGACAAATTTGGTTGAAGGTGGAGAAAGAATTAAATCTACACAGGTTGTCTCTGAGAGAGGATCTTGAAAGGTGATAAAGGACGTGGAAGGGCTTTAGGTCCTTGTGTTTCAATTCCCTTTTTCTTTGTGTATTTTCTGTGGTGGGCATGAAATAGTGTCATATTCCAAAACCTTCAGATTTCAAGTGAAGTTGTGGTGGGGTTGATCATCAAGTTATTTGGTGAATTCAAGACAGATCTAAAAGGAAGGAAGGAAAGGCTACCTCGGTTTCCCCCGATAGCGGAAGGGATCTCTTGGGTTTTTTTTGAAAAGGCCAGCTAGGGCCATCACCCCTTTGTGACGTTGGAGCGATCTTATACATATCCAAAATGCATTATTTCACCATTAGATATGTTTTGGGGACAGGTTCCAATAATAAGGACAAACTTGTTGCACTTTGGGATTTGTTTTTCCAAGTGTTATCCATAATTTTGGTCGTCATGATGATATAATGATGATGGAGAAAACAGGCTCTTCACTAGAACACTTTCCTGAGAAAAGTTACTTTTGTCTGCTTCCAGAAATCATACTTTTAAGGGAGGTTCGCAGGCTACCTATATATTTTCCTGTGAGAATGCATGATTCTCGCAGGCTGCATTAAGCTGGGGTGCGAGGGGTTCGCACTGTACCTAACTGTCAATGTGAAAACATCTTCTAAAGGAAGGAAAAAGATAAAATTCTCGAATCTTCTAGAAGGAAATCTTCTAGAAGGATGAATTGGCATTCGAATGGTTATCTAAGTACTGATTTTCCTGATATCTTGGGATCATTCCTATCCAAGTAACTAATCTATTTTCTCCTATATATTGAGGAGGATGCTCATGGAAAAGGTTAGAAGCAAACTAGCAAGAGATTGGATGGAGAATTAGTGGAAGATTGTATGAAGGACTAATGCTACAACAGCTAGAGACACCAGCGAGGTTATCAAAAGTGGTTGATTTTCTTCATGCATGACCAAGTGTGTGTGTCAGAGCTAGGAGCTATTGAAAGGAGATTTGCAACATCAAGGCTCAGGTTGTAAGTTTCACTTTCAATCAATATAATACAGTAATATGTCCCTTTCCCATAAAGATAATGTCTCTTTATTGTATAACTCCTTGATCATATACATAAATTAATTGTTGAATATATCGAATTGTCTTCACTTCGACTGGTTTGTTTTGTTGTGTTCTGGACGATACAAGAGCATTGGAGCGAATCTTGGAACAACAAATACCCAAGGAAGCGATCATAAGGTATGTACATGATTCTTGCCTCCTAGTTCATTCAACAATTAAAATCTAGGGAAAGTGTATTATTCTGTCATGTTTTGTTCTAGATCCAGGTGGATCTAAGGAGATCAGTTTGTGTCCGCACTTACGGATCAATCCTGAGATACCTTCTCTGAAGCTAGTTGTAGAAATTTTATCCAATACTTTTTCTGAAGAGGAACGTCTATTGTATCTGATGCGATTAGACGAGACTCGACGTGACGCTACTCTAGTAATAGAAGCCCAGAAGAAATGCATCAAGGCACAGTATGACAAGCATGTCAAGCCTCGTGTTTTCTCTGAAGGTGATCTTGTTCTTCTGTATGAACAAGATAAAGATGTCTTAGGAGCTGGGAAATTCGAACCAATGTGGCGTGGTCCTTACATTATTCGCAGAATGTTGGAAAAAGGAGCGTATGAGCTGGTTGACTATGATGGTATACCTTTAAGTGAACCCAGGAATGGGTTGTACTTGAAGAAGTACTATGCATAAGTTATTTGTGAAAAAGTACTTGTATTTTTATGTATCATACTTTGTGTGTGTTACTTTAGTTTGCTTTTGACGTTATCTGGCCTCTGCCCTTACGTGAAGTTGTGTTTGATTTCCATATGTCGGGAACTTCGCTACCCTATATTGGCTTCGCTGATGGTGCTAGCTGTAGTACTCGGAACCTAGCTTCAGCTGCATGGGCAATCTATGCCCCAATAAATGAAATTATATCTTTACGAGGTGTATGTCTTGGCTGAGCAACCAACAACATCGCAGAGTATAGCGTCGTTATTGAATTATTGGTTGATGCTATCTCTCTCGGAATTCGTCACTTGGTTGTGCGACTTGACTCGCAGCTTGTAGTACTATAGCTAAGTAATGTCTACTCTATCCGAAGTCCTACTTTGTTAAGGGTATATTTGCGGATTCGCCTCTTGGAACGATATTTTGATCATATTGAATATCATCATATTCCTAGATGTCTTAATACATTAACATATGCTTCGGCTAATTATGTATTGGGCAAACATTTAAATCATTTATAAATCAAACACATTACAATTCACACAATGTAAAGTAAACTGGTAGAAGCCATTTGTATATATATAACGATCAAAAGAGTTTGTTTTTACAAAAATGGTTGCCCGAAGACCAAAATATCAAAAATTGAAGCGTATAGCTTCTACATAGTGACGTCACGGATGACGTTCATGGTAACACACAACTGCCCTAGCTACTCTGCAGAGCATTCGACCCATAGCTGCTGAAATCCCTACAGTATGACGCTGATCGCGTCGTGTAACCTCTTCCAGAGTCATATCTGGAATGTCTACTGTCAGGCCTTCTAAGTTCTGTTCCACCACCTGGTAATCTTCGGCATACTGTGGTAATACTGCTGCTGCTTCTCCTCATCACTGGATAGGAGAAGTTCCAGGAGGTCTATACGGTCCAACGTCTGTGTTATCAACAAGTATTTTGTGTTAGTCTTCAGATAAATCTATAAAACAAAAACATTTAAATATGATTAAAATTCAAAAACATTTAAAAACGAGAAAATTTGTGTACTTCTTACGGAGGTCTCCCCACTGAGCGTCCTCAGGTAGTGCTAGATCTGGATCTCCTCGGAAATCCAACCCAACATATACGTAGTCATCAACCTTCAGCATCTGGTTCTGCAACCAGTCAAAGAAAATATCGTCATATTTGACGATAGGTCCTGCCACATGCCGAGCCATGAGCCGACACCATCGTAACATCCTCGGATCCCTAGGACCTGGAAGGTCCCACTCAACCTGTAGACGAAATACAGGGACCCTATCTAGGAAGAAGGACACTAATAAAGATCCATATTCAAATTGTTTCAGACCTCCCCGCCTGCACTTAGTCAGCTGTTTTTTGACACTGCGCAATACTGCATCAGCTCAGTTAAATACCCGGGGCTCAGTACACTCGATGGCGTACTAGAAATAGCTCTACAATTCCATATGGGGCGCAGCACTTCCGGCCATCCGAGAAATCGTAAAGAGAATAGTGCAGAGAGTCAAGTCAGTTACTCCCCAGATTGCCACTTTCCCTTTCTTTCTATCGGCCTCGAGTACGCAGTATTGGTTGCAATACTCACTTATTGTTAATCTGCTATCGGTTAAACTGACATAGGACCCACACCTAGATAATCCGGTTAAGAAATATATGTCCTTGATGTCAATGGTTAATGTATGAGCTCCCACAATGAAAACTTGTTGGTCCGGATCCCACATTCGAACTAGATACTCCAACAATCGGACTTGGGCTCTCATGCCCGGGATACGGAAGTATTTTAAGAGACCACAATCTCTTAATGCGACAATGGTAGGAGGGTGATTCTCGGCATTTGCGTTATCCTTTTCGTGTTCTCTTTCTCACCACTCAAGAACCATGTTTGTGGCTATTTCCTGCATAAGAAACATACAAACATGATTAATGATCTTATCCATGAAATAAATCTTTTTCATTGGCTAAATGTTTAAAAAAAAATTTGAGTTTTGTGCTGCTCACAGGTGCCATAATATGCAGAGTGCAAACTTCTCACAGGCGGCTTAAGGCCCACCTACGAGAACAAGTCATTCTCGCAGGTCCCGTATGGGCCACCTGCGAGAATGCCTCCACGCAAATATGGTTCAAAAAACTAACTTAAAACATAATTTTTAACCAATGAAATCAAGATTTTAAACCATGAAAAGATCAGGAATGAAGAACTTATCAAGATGCTACTGACGGCTCGTCAAATGGTCACTCATAGCTCCCGGAAATCGACACCGAATGCAGAGGGTAAAATGAGGGTTTTTGGAACTCAATGGTAAAAATGAGAAATGATATGGTAAATTTAGTTTTTTTACTTATTTTAATTACTTTTTACTATATCAAATTTGGGTTTTTTATGTTTATTGATTATTTAAACCTAATTACTAATATGAAAATGAGTGTAATGACTTGCAGGTATGAAACATGGATGATTATGGATAGATTTTTTCTCTGGTGTGGTGTGATTTTGATTGGTTTTCTATGGTTTTACATAAAACCTCGAGCGTCTTTTTGTCCATTCTTGCACTTGTAAAAAACATAAGAACGTGATTGAGCGTCGTTTTATCACTTTTTCGGGCTCACTGTGGTGATACGAAAAAGGAACCCCCTTGGAGTCCTCTTTAATCTCTTTTCAGACTTTCTAAACATGAAAAGATTGCTGAGCGACATTGCTATTTTCACGCTCAATAAAGTATTAGAAGTATGCGTCTTTCGAGCAATAGTTTAACCCTTTTTCGGTCTCGTTGGACTACTGTACGAAAAAGGAACTGAGAGAGTTCTCTTTTAAGTGTTTTTCCAAACTCTATAATCTTGGAAAACCTTCGAGTTTACTATCTCTGGACTCATTAAACAAATATTGACAGACCCGTAATGGGACCGAACCACTCCTTCCTAGGGTTCGTTAAAAATACTCTGAGGGAATCGTCCGAAGGATGAGCTTATATCAACAAGCATATGTGATCCTCTTCAAGCTTGCGTAGAAATAAAGTGGTACTTGCCAGAAATGGTGGGGGGAAATTTGGGAAAGGGATATGTTTCATCGTTTTATCGATTGGCAGTAAGTGTCGCTCTTGAACATGACACCCCCTATTCATTATTTGAAGCCAGTTTAGGAAATCCATTTCTCTCTCATTCGATTTGATAACAAGGTCATTCCATGTGTCATCTTTGAGTCAATGATGCCAAGTCATTGGTCATGTCGTTCATATGTTCAAGAGAAGTCATTCTGAAACCTCTATTGAGTCAGCCATCTGCAGTTGTCCATTCTCTCTGTGTCGGCCTTCCCTGTGTCCAGTCCAATTTGAAAAATGTTCTGTTTCACCTTCAAACTTTGTTACTCATTTAGTTTCATTGATGGGGGATACATCAAGGCCCTCATGTGACGAGTTTTGTTCCGTCGACTTCAGCTCATTATCCGGAATCAAGACTTAGAAATTTTGCAGTACCTTGAAGCTTGCATGCCTCAATGGCAACTTTCCTCACTTTCGACAGTGGGTTTACATCATTGACCCCTGATCGAAAGATTCCGTTGGATGTTTGACATCAACTCATTTATTCACAGTCGATGGATTGTACTATAGTACCTTGGGAGTCATTGACATCAATGGTGATTTCCCTCGCACTTGTTAATGGTTTCATCAATGACCGGTAATCAAGTGGTTTCTGCCATGTTCGACTTCAACACATGTAATCACATGGTTAGATTCATACTTTTGGCGACGAGATTAAAGACCCTGGATATTATCTTTGTGCTCTAGGTTGCGATGGAGTATGTATAATTTGCGACACATAGATCCACTGTGTATGTTTCGTGGCTATGTCATCTTGATTTAAATTTTGTCGCATAGATCCACAGTGTATTCAGGTGGCTATGCTATATTGTGACGGCATGGATCCATAGTGTATGATTGGTGGCCATGACCCTTGTCTATGATGTCATTAGTCTATGATCTGAGTATGGGAATGCCTACCTCAGAAAATTGGTATACATGATATTCTGTCGATGCTTGAATGTTTGCAGGTTTCCGATTAGATGTGCTCTTTGTAACTGGCGCGATGAAGAAGGAGGAGGGAGATTAAGAATCGCCTCAACCTTAATAGGATCAACCCGGATCTCTTGACGTGAAACAATGAAACCTAGAAGATGGCCGGACTCTACACAAAATACATATTTATGAGGATTCAAATGAATGCGATAGAACCGACAATGAACGAAAATTGCTCGGAGATGATTGGGGTGATCGACTCGGTGTAAAGAATGAGCTGGCAAATCATCCAAATAAGGTTAAACGATATGCTTTATATCGTGAAACGCATAAGACATAGCACGTTGAAACGTCGCGCCCGCGTTTTTAAGACCAAATGAAAGTTTTATATAGGCGAAAGTACCCCAAGGACAAATAAAAGCAGTTTTATGTTGGTCCTCAGGAGCGATGTTAATTTGATTATAGCTGAAAAATCCATCCATGAGAGAAAAGATTTCACTACTGGCACAGTCATCAACAATCTGGTCGACGAAAGGGGTTGGAAAGTTGTCTTTCGGACAGGCTTTGTTAATATCCCGATAATCAACACAAACACGTATACTACCACCTTTCTTATCAATCGGTACAAGGTTGGAAACCCACTCTGTCAGAGCCACGGGATAAATAAAACCGGCTTTGAGAAGTTTTTCAACTTCGAGTTTGATAGCTGCCGCTTTACGTGGATGGACAGGACGGAGGCGCTGCCGGACTGGTTTAGCTCCGGGGTAAGTCTTTATCTCATGCAAAACAATGGCAGGGTCGATACCTGGCATCTCTTCATAGCTCTAGGCAAAGATGTCACGAAATTCTTTAAACAGAGATGTATAGGTGACAATTTCCTCTGGAGAACACGAAGCTCCAATATGAACATTTTCAACTATCCTAGGTTTAACTGATATATCAATGGGTATCGTGGGAGAAATATTACTGAGGTTCCCTTCGACAAACACATCATGTGTAGATCCGGGAACAGTGGATATGACAACAATGGTCGACGGAGTCTAAATCCGCTGGTAATTCTCGAGAGTGTGTTGTTCCAGAAACAGTATGGAACGATGATGCCCATCATCCCAAGGGGTGTCCTCCATGATGGACATGATCATCTCGTCAGTGGGAAATATGACATAGAAAGGATCAGGAGACAACTCATCAAAAGAGGGTGTAAAAAGGGTTGCCGATTGAATGGCTTGATAAGCAGACTCAACCGGACTTAACGGCATGACTTCACCGAAACGAGTATGATCTCCTGGATGAGGGACTATCCAAGGGTCAAAAGACACCGGAAGCTCATGATGTACAACAGAGATGATATTAATAGAAGCAATTGACGGGTGTGGAATGTCAGGTGGTGGTGGTATGGGGAAAATAGCCATTAATGAAGAGTCTTTTAAAAGACCAACTCCAACATTTTCGTAACCCGGTGGGGTTTTAGCTATGAACGGCACGTTGCCAGTATGAGTATCAGAATTAAAGAAGGCAAGTTGATCAACCGTAACAACTTTTCCTTGATGAGGAAAACGGACTACACGGAAAAGTGTTGACACAACATCTCGCATAGAATCTATCCAGCTACGACCAAGAAGAAGATTATAATCTAGGGGAGCATCGAAAACTTCCACTTCAACTTGGACTGTCTTACCTTCTAGAGTGACAGGAAACAATGGAAGAACACCGTAAGGCTTAAAACCAGAGCCATTGAAGGCTTTCAAAGTATTTTGTGATTCGTTTAAAGGAGGAGAGCCAATAGCTTTCCAACAAGCAAAAGACATTATACACGTAGAGGCACCCTCATCAACAACAGTTCGATAAATGTTCTTGTCGGCTACAACAACTTGTATTTGAAATGCAAACTGTGGGGGTAACCTTGGAATATGGTCTTCCAAGTCAAAGACTATCAAATTCGTATCTGTTGGATCAATTCCACCTATGTATTTCAACAGATCCCTTCGTTGTGCAGGACAAGACTGAAGGACTTCAAGGGCAGACATCGTTGAAGGTGCTTGGGCCAGATCTTTGACAATGCTATAGTTCTGGGCCACGCGAGCATGAAGATTGAAGGCCGATTTCTTAACGACACCTTTCAGGGGTGGTCGTAGAACTGTATCAAGACTCAGTTGTGCAAGATGAAGAGGATCGTTCGTAGGTGGATTCAGTGGAGAGGGCTGTACCAAATCAGGAGGTAAATCGTCAACCTTCTCCTTAGAAGGAGTATAGTCTTTAGCTCTAGTGGTAAGTGCAACGTTGTCTTTCTTGGAATCACCAGTACACATCAAAACATAGGACGTTGTAGAAGTAGAGGGTTGGTTATGGATGATCAATGAAGCCTGTTGCTGAGACGGGAAGGGTTGGAACAAGAATGCCAGCGTAGAGGGTTTTGGCATTCCTTGAAGGAACTTAGTAACCTCGGCACATCGAGTACAATCCTTCGTGTAGTGATCATCACCATAGATAAGGCAAGGGTAGCGTGGTTTGCGCTTATCCCGGTCTTCAACAGGAGGGGTTTTAGTTTGGTCATTTTGATTATTATTTTTACTCTCCTTATTCTTGCCTCTTCCTTTCTTTGATTTATTTTTACTAGACGGTGTAGATTGAATAGCATTCACCTCAGACGTTTTACCGGTGGAAGGGGTGGGAGACGGAGCATTTTGAACATTAGAAGGATTGGATTTAGGGGTTGTAGTGGAAACAGAATGTGAGTGGGTATGAGTAGTACCAATCACACCATCAGCTGCATGCGAGGCAGCTAGAGCAGTTGAAGTGCTGGAAGTGCCACGACGAGGGAGTTCATGTAGTAAATTGTAGAGTGTTCCCATTTGCGAATAAACGATATCAAGATACTGAGCACGACTTATAGCCTGCTCCTCTGTAAAAACACCACCCATAGCAATGTCTTTACCAATTTCGTTCACGAAATATTTTGTGAACCATTCTGCCAGTAACTGATCCGGGAGTTCAAGTTTAATGAGACGTCATCTCCTTTGCCACTCATGAATATGATCTGATATATGAGTGCCTTTAGTTTGCTTGAAAGAGGTCAAGATCTCAGTCCCAGTATCATAATGAATCAGTAACTGGTAATGTGTAAGAAAATCCATAGCTAGGGTGTTGAAATTAGAAAAGAAACCTCGTGGCAATTCAATATACCACTTCGCAGCCGAACCAGTGAGGGTTCATTGAAAAAGACATAGACGAATGGAGTCATCCATCAATGAGTTGGATGAACACCATAAATGAAAAGTCATGACATGATTATTTGGGTCCTCTCCCACCTTGCCATCGAATTTCGGAATATCCGATGGGAGCTTAGCAGGAATAGCAGGCCATTGGGGAGAGTGACGAATAGGATCATTTAGAATCCTAGACAAATCTGGCAGATCCAAGGTAGCGAGAAAAGGTAACTGTCGGTTTACTTGTGGGTACTGATGGATTTGGGGTGGAAGCCCTGTTGGTAGACCAGTAGGACCATAAGCAGACTGTCCGTAGAGGGAAGACCCTGGCTGATTCAATGGTGGCCGGATAGGGTAGTAACCCCAAGGATTGTAACCTTGAGTTTGAGTAGGGGCCTGAGGTTGAGTAGTTTGACCCGAACCCCAAATAGGATTAGTTACACCTGGATATGGTTGGCCTACAGTAGGGACAGTTGTCTGCCCCCCAGCATTTTGAGGAAAGTTTTGTAAAAGCTGATTCCAATACTGGGCCAATTCAGGAGGTATATTTTGTCTAAAATGGGAGGTTGGTCCCCCTCCCGTAGGTATAGTTCCACCCGAAAGTTGTGTACCAACCGTAGGTTGCGTAGTAACTGTGTTGTGTCCTCGAAAAGGAAAAGGAACTGTACCACCCTGTCCACCAATAGGAATCTGCAAGTTTGATGCAACAGTCGGGATAGTGCCACTAGGATTAGGATTGCCAGAAAGAAACTGAGGGAGTGTCTAGATAAAACCGGGGATAGGATTCCCAGGAAACGGAGGACCACCTAGAGAACCAGCTGGGGTTTGTGGAGGTGTTGGATTGGAAGCATTCAACAAAGGATTCAACGCATGGTAACCAGGGGGTAAATTCGAGTTGACCTCAGGCATTCACTGGGTATTGATAGGAGCAAGAGTAATTGCAGGAATTTTGGTTTGGAAACTCATAGTATTCGCGAGATGGGCCATCTTGGGTGGGAGAAAAAAGTGATAAGTGGTAGTCTCTGGTGCAGTTTCAGTCTCAGAAGACACAGGAGGGTTGATTTCGTAGACTGGAGGTGACTCAGTACCAAAAAGGACTCGTTGGAAATCACCTAACCAAAAAGGATCTTGGCCTACTACACCGTGAGAAGGCCTAACCGTTGATTCAACAGATGTAACAACTGCTTCTTCAGAAGGATTTAATTGCACAAAAGGTCGTTCACCGCGACGAATGCGATAGTCCTCTCTAGTATTGGTAATTTGAAAATCTTCTAGAGAATCAGTGCGTTCTACCCGTGGAGGTGGTGTAGAAACGTCTTGGACTTCACTCTGATGAGGGGAACCTTCAGGGGTACCCTCAAGAGTTGCCGTAGTCAAGGGTTGTGAAACATCCAGATGTTCCGGAGATAAACCTTGTATTCTACGTGAATGTCGTGGGGGAGCAATTGTAAATGAATAACCAGCTCCGCGAAAAAATTCCTATGGTCAACTTCGAGAAACAAACAACATGCACTAGTAAACAAAATCTAGAAGCAATCACCAAGAAAACAACACCTTCTAATATTGAAGCCACTAGTTGGTGATGAAATCCAACATCGCAACAACGAGACGAGAAGGGGCGAGGCTAAGGCGGAAAAGTTACGTTGACGACCTGCTTAACAAACTTACGCCCTCATGCAAGCTCCCACACATAATCGTGGGTATACCCTCCAAGGAGCCTGAGTGAGTTTGATCAACGTCAATTCCAGGTACCGTGAAGACTTTCCCCTCCACAGTCACCTTGGGTAATAACCT
>JASDQU010884068.1:1109-13856 GCA_032191745.1 Picea mariana | reverse complement strand
ACATGCAAGGGCAAGGTATCTAGCCTTAAATCAACTCAAAAGGCTTCCACTCATCATTGTGGGTATACCTCGGAGTGATCCCTGTAATACGTGCAATCTCTACACCGATGTCAACAAAGCAAGGTTAGTAACTCTGCCAACACCAATGCGACCTAGTGCTTGACCCTTGTGTTAGAAGGGCTTCCCAGGACAGTATGCTGCAAATGGAATTTAACACTCTTTAACTCAAGATGCTATTGTGTGTTTTGAGCTTTTGGAGAGTGTATCTCTCTTCCTACTCCAAAGCACTAGCCTAGCTAAATGTTGGTGTAAAAGAGCCCTAGAAAAGAGTTACTAGGTAAATTTTAAGATTACGCAATGTTTTTAAGAGTTGTTGTTTACTCAAAGGTAACGGGAGTGAAACTCATGTTGTATGACTCTGACCCAAATAATGCAAGGATAATGATGAAATATGACTCTTTTCATTCCATGAATCCTATTTATGGGAGAGAGAAAAAAATTTCCAAATCAACTCAATACTACAATGCAATGCACAATTTCCTTTCAAATGTCAATGCAAACAATCATTTATCAAAGGACAATCTCTATGTGTCTTTTTCAAAAACTTCAATAAATTCTAAAATTTGGTTTTTTCAATGTTTTCTAAGAAACAAAAACAAATTTTTTGAAAGAAAAGATTATTGTTCACTTTCCAAAAATAATTCTCACTATATCAATGAGAAAGCATAAAACCAAATCATAAAGAACCAAACAATAACAACCTAATCAACTCTTTCAATGAAAGTAAAAACAAAGAGCAAACTAATGAGTCTTCTCAATGCAAACGAAAATGTTCTTTCGAACCAACAAGCAAATGAGAAACACTAAGCACTTAACTCTCAACCAATCACTGGTTCTCAGCCAATCAGACACACTCAACTCTAGAAGTCAGAGAGAATGAAATTGCCAATAAGAGCTAAGAAACGAAAGTCAAGCTACAAAGATAAGAAAAACCTTGAAACCCTAAAACAGTTCGAGCATGCAAACTAAAGCAAGACCAGTATTAATCAAGGATCCAATAAACCCATCAAAGGTGAATCAACTAATCTGAGCAGTCAAAACTCAAATTCAAAATTTTCAAAAATCTTGCTCACAGGCAAGCAGTGTAACACAGTGCGAGAAGCTAAGATTCTCGCAGGCAAACCTTATAGCAAGGTGTGAGGTGTTCGCACTGGACCCTATGTGCAGGGTGCGAACTTGACTGATTCTCGCAGGCTGTAGTTAAACACAGTGCGAGAACTCCTGAAGATGACAAAAATTTTGAAAATGAAAGCAAAAAGACAAAAGCTTCTGGACCCAGAAGGTCTCTCAGGATATCCTGAGGACTCAGAGACTGATAAGACAGGAGAAAAATGAAACTAGAGCAAATGGCCATAGAAAAACTCAAAAACCATAAAGAAAAAGGGAATGTTCCCCAGTGGAGTCGCCAATTCCTAATTACGCTGAGATTACTCATGGTTTTACCCGTCTTCTAAAGAAAGGTGCGGAGTTTGTTTGGGATAAAGTTGCCAACAACGCTTTTGAAGCTTTGAAGTTATCCCTCACGAAAGCTCCACTTCTTTTCCCTCCTGATTATAGTCGGGATTACTTTCTTTATCTAGCTGCCTCCGAGTATACTATTGGCATGGTTCTCGTTCAAGAGGATGATGCACACGATGAACATGTTATATATTACTTGAGTCGAAGTCTCACATCAACTGAGATCAAGTACCAATATGTTGAAAAACTGGCTTTGACGGCTATTCAAGCAGTTCAACATTTTCGCCATTATATTCTCTCTAGGAAAACTACAGTGATTTCACATTGTAACCCCATGCAACGTATTTTGACATGTCAATTGTTGGGGGGCAAGTACTCCAAGTGGATTGTCATTCTCCAGGAGTTCGACTTGGAATTCGATCACGCCACGTCGAAGAAATCCTTAGTTTTCCCTGAGTTAATATGTGATTTTTCCCACTCTGCCACAAAAAATGTAGCAGTCAATTCATTACCTGATGAATCGTTTTTCCTTATCAACACTGATGATATTTGGTATGGAGATATCATTATATATCTCCAAACTTAGATTTTTTGGCCTGTTTTGTCTAGTGTTGAACAACGTCGTGTCCGTTATCAAGCTCGTTAGTACATTATCCTTAGCGATACTCTTTACCGTCGAGGAATTGATTCTGTTTTTCGATGTTGTTTGAATTTTGATGAAGCCGAGAAAGCTTTGAATGACTGCCATTCCGGAGCATGTGGCGGTCATATGTCTGGGTATGCTACTGCCCAGAAGATTTTATGCGCGGGATATTTCTGGCCTTCCTTGTTCAATGACTGCATTACTGTTGTTCAGAAGTGTCATGCCTGCCAGACCTACAATCAAAAACTTCGGTCGCATCCTGCTCCACTTCATCCTATGGTCTCAGTTGGTCCTTTTGCAAAATGGGGCATTGATTTCATGACATGTCACCCTCACTCGGTCGGGGGGCATGGTTACATTATTGTAGCTGTTGATTACTTTACAAAGTGGGCCGAGGCGATGCCAACATTCGATAATACTGGAAAGACTGCAGCGTTATTTCTTTCCAACCATGTCATAGCTCGTTTTGGTGTTCCTCAGGCTATCGTTACCGATCACGGTATTCATTTTAGGAATTTTATGATGTCTGAACTTACGGAAAAGTTGGGTCTTCGTCATGATAGCTCAACACCCTATTATCTGCAAGCTAATGGCCAGGTCGAAGCAATCAATAAGGGTCTTATAACTATGATTCGATGGATGATAGGAATTCATAAAACCAGCTGGCACACGATGTTGTTTTCGGCATTGTGGGCATATCGGACATCTATTAAATCCTCTACGGGGTTTACACCCTTTCGATTAGTCTATGGCATGGAAGCCATTCTGCCCATAGAATGTGAGATACCTTCTCTGAAGCTATCTGTCGAACTCTTACCTAATACTTCTGCTGAAGAAGAACATCTGTTGTATCTAATGCAATTAGACGAGACTCGACGTGACGCTACTCTAGTAATAGAAGCCCAGAAGAAACGCTTCAAGGCACAGTATGACAAGCATGTCAAGCCTCACGTTTTCTCTGAAGGAGATCTTGTTCTTCTATATGAACAAGATAAAGATGTCTTAGGAGATGGGAAATTCGAACCAATGTGGCGTGGTCCTTACATTGTTTTCTGAGTGTTGGAAAAAGGAGCGTATGAGCTAGTTGACTATGATGGTATACCTTTGAGTGAACCCAGGAATGGGTTGCACTTGAAGAAGTACTATGCATAAGTTATTTGTGCAAAAGTACTTGTATTTTTATGTATCATACTTTGTGTGTGTTACTTTAGTTTGTTTTTGATGTTATATGGCCTCTGCCCTTACGTGACATTGTGTTTGATTGCCAGATGTCAGGAACTTTGCTACCCTATATTGGCTTCGCTGTCAGTGCTAGCCGTAGTACTCGGAACCTAGCTTCAGCTGCATGGGCAATCTATGCCCCAACAAATGAACTTATATCTTTATGAGGTATATGTCTTGGCCGAGCAACCAACAACATCACATAATATAACGCCATTATTGAATTATTGGTTGATGCTATCTCTCTCGGAATTCGTCACTTGGTTGTGCGACTTGACTCACAGCTTGTAGTCCTACAGCTAAGTAAGGTCTACTCTATCTGAAGTCCTACTTTGTTAAGGGTATATTTGCGGATTCGCCTCTTGGAACGATATTTTGATCATATTGAATATCAGCATATTCCTAGATGTCTTAATACATTAACAGATGCTTTGGCTAATTATGCATTGGACAGACATTTAAATCATTTATAAATCAAACACATTACAATTCACACAATGTAAAGTAAACCGGTAGAAGTTGTTTGTATATATATAACGATGAAAAGAGTTTGTTTTTACAAAAATGGTTGTCCGAAGACCAAAATATCAAAAATTGAAGCGTATAGCTTCTACATAGTGATGTCATGGATGACGTTCACGGTAACACACAACTTCCCTAGCTACTCTACGGAGCAGTCGACCCATAGCTATTGAAACCCCTATAGTATGACGTTGATTGCGTCGTGTAACCTCTTCCAGAGTCATATCTGGAATGTCTACTGTCAGGCCTTCTAATTTCTGTTCCACCACCTGGTAATCTTCGGCATACTGTGGTAATACTGCTGCTGCTTCTCCTCGTCGCTGGATAGGAGAAGTGTCAGGAGGTCTATACAGTCCAACGTCTGTGTTATCAGCAAGTATTTTGTGTTAGTCTTCGGATAAATATATAAAACAAAAACATTTAAATATGATTAAAATTCAAAAACATTTAAAAACAAGAAAATTTGTGTACTTCTTACCGAGGTCTCCCCATTGAGCGTCCTCAGGTAGTGCTAGATCTGGATCTCCTCAGAAATCCAACCCGGCATATGCGTAGTCATCAACCATCAGCATCTGGTTCTGCAACCAGTCAAAGAAAATATCGTCATATTTGACAATAGGTCCTGCCACATGCCGAGCCATGAGCTGACACCATCATAACATCCTCGGATCCCTAGGACCCGAAAGGTCTCACTCAACCTGTAGATGAAATACAGAGACCGTCTCTAGGAAGAAGGACACTAATAAAGATCCATATCCAAACTGTTTCAGACCTCCCCGCCTGCACTTAGTCAACTGTTTTTTGATACTGCGCAATACTGCATCAGCCCAATTAAATACCCGAGGCTCAGTACACTCGACGACATACTGGAAATAGCTCTGCAATGCCATATGGGGAGCGACACTTCCGGCCATCCGAGCAACCGTAAAGAGAATAGTGCGGAGAGTCAAGTCAGTTACTCCCCAGATTGCCACTTTCCCTTTCTTTCTTTCGGCCTTAGGTACGCAGTATTGGTTGCAATATTCACTCATTGTTAATCCGCCTGCTCTGCTGCCGGTCAAACTGACATAGGACCCATGCCTGGATAATCCGGTCAAGAAATATATGTCCTCGATGTCAATGGTTAATGTATGAGCTCCCACAATGAAAACTTGCTGGTCCGGATCCGACATTCGGACTAGATACTCCAACAATCGGACTTGGGCTCTCATGCCCGGGATACGGAAGTATTTTAAGAGACCGCAATCTCTTAATGCAGCGATGGTAGGAGGGTGATTCTCGGCATTTGCGTTATCCTCCTCATGTTCTCATTCTCGCCACTCAAGCATCATGTTTGTGGCTATTTACCTGCATAAGAAACATACAAACATGATTAATGATATTATCCATGAAATAAATCTTTTCCATTGGCTAAACGTTTAAAAAAAAATTGAGTTCTGTGCTGCTCGCAGGTGCCATACTATGCACAGTGCGAACTTCTCGTAGGTGGCTTAAGGCCCACTTGCGAGAATGAGTCATTCTCGCAGGTCCCGTATGGGCCACCTGTGAGAATGCCTCCACGCAAATATGGTTCAAAAAACTAACTTAAAACAGAATTTTTAACCAATGAAATCAAGATTTTAAACCATGAAAAGATCAGGAATGAAGAACTTACCAAGATACTACTGATGGCTCGTCAAATGGTCACTCATAGCTCCCAGAAATCGACACCAAATGCAGAGGGTAAAATGAGGGTTTTTGGAACTCAATGGTAAAAATGAGAAATGATATGATAAATTTAGTTATTTACTCATTTTAATTACTTTTTACTATATCAAATTTGGGTTTTTTATATTTATTGATTATTTAAAACCTAATTACTAATATGAAAATGAGTGTAATGACTTGCAAGTGTCAAACATGGATGATTATGGACAGATTTTTTCTCCGGTGTGGTGTGATTTTGATTGATTTTCTATGGTTTTACATAAAACCTTGAGCATCTTTTTGTCCGTTCTTGCGCTTGTAAAAAACATAAGAACGTGATCGAGCGTCGTTTTATCACTTTTTCGGGATCGCTGTGGTTATATGAAAAAGGAACCCCCTTGAAGTCCTCTTTAAGCTCTTTTCAGACTCTCTAAACATGAAAAGATTGCCGAGCGACATTGTTATTTTCACGCTCGATAAAGTATTAGAAGTATGCGTCTTTCGAGCGATAGTTTAACCCTTTTTCGGTCTCGTTGGACTACTGTACGAAAAAGGAACTAAGAGAGTTCTCTTTTAAGTGTTTTTCCAAACTCTATAATCTTGAAAAACCTTCGAGTTTACTATCTCTGGACTCGTTAAACAAACATTGACAGACCCATAATGGGACCGAACCACTCCTTCCTAAGGTTCGTTAAAAATACTCCGAGGGACTCGTCCGAAGGATGAGTTTATATCAACAAGCATATGTGATCCTCTTCAAGCTTGCGTAAAAATAAAGAGGTACTTGCCAGAAATGGTGGGGGGGAATTTGGGAAAGGGATATGTTTCATCATTGTATTAATTGGCAGTAAGTGTCGCTCTTGAACATGACACCCCCTATTCATCATTTGAAGCCGGTTTGGGAAATCCATTTGTCTCTCATTCAATTTGATAACAAGGTTATTCCATGTGTCGTCTTTGAATCAATGCTGCCAAATCATTGGTTGTGTCGTTCATATGTTCAAGAGAAGTCAGTCTGAAACCTCTATTGAGTCGGCCATCTGCAGTTGTCCATTCTCTCCGTGTCGGCCTTCCCTGTGTCCAGTCCAATTTGCAAAATGCTCTGTTTCGCCTTCAAACTTTGTTACTCATTTCGTGTCATTGATGGGGGATACATCAAGGCCCTCCTGTGACGAGTTTTGTTCTGTCGACTTCAGCTCATTATCCGGAATCAAGACTTAGAAATTATTCAGTACCTTGGGGCTTGCATGCCTCAATGGCAAGTTTCCTCGCTTTTGATAGTGGGTTTACATCATTGACTCCTGATCCAAAGATTCCGTCGGATGTTCGACATCAACTCATTTATTCGCAGTCGATGGATTGTACTATAGTACCTTGGGAGTCATTGACATCAATGGTGATTTCCCTCGCACTTGTTAACGGTTACATCAATGATTGGTAATCAAGTGGTTTCTGCCATGTTCGACTTCAACACATGTAATCACATGGTTAGATTCGTACTTTGGGCGACGAGATTGAAGACCCTGGATATTATCTTTGTGATCCAGGTTGCAACGGAGTATGTATAATTTGTGACACATAGATCCACTGTGTATGTTTCGTGGCTATGTCGTCTTGATTTAAAATTTTGTCGCATAGATCCATAGTGTATTCAGGTGGCAATGCTATATTGTGACGGCATGGATCCACAGTGTATGATTAGTGGCCATGACCTTTGTCTATGATGTCATCAGTCTATGATCTGAGTATGGGAATGCCTACCTCAAAAAATTGGTATACATGATATTTTGCCGATGCTTGGATGTTTGCAGGTTTCCAATTAGATGTGCTCTTGGTTCTTGACACACACATGCAGCTTACAAAGTCTATCGACTGTCACTGGTTCCAATCTTAGACTTTGGGGGGGTTTCTTTTATCCATAATTTTGGTCGTCATGATGATATAATGATGATGGAGAAAACAAGCTCTTCACTAGAACACTTTCTTGAGAAAAGTTACTTTTGTCTGCTTCCAGAAATCATACTTTTAAGGGAGGTTCACAGGCTACCTATATATTTGCCTGCGAGAATGCATGATTCTCGCAGGCTACATTAAGCTGGGGAGCGAGGGGTTCGCACTGTACCTAACTGTCAGGGTGCGAACATCTTCTAAAGGAAGGAAAAAGATAAAATTCTCGAATCTTCTAGAAGGATGAATTGGCATTTGAATGGTTATCTAAGTACTGGTTTTCCTGATATCTTGGGATCATTCCTATCCAAGTAACTAATCTATTTTCTCCTATATATTGAGGAGGATGCTCATGGAAAAGGTTAGAAGCAAACTAGCAAGAGATTGGCTGGAGAATTAGTGGAAGATTGTATGAAGGACTGATGCTACAGCAGCTAGAGACACCAGCAAGGTTATCAAAAGTGGTTGATTTTCTTCATGCATGAGCAAGTGTGTGTGTTAGAGCTAGGAGCTATCGAAAGGAGATTTGCAACATCAAGGCTCAGGTTGTAAGTTTCACTTTCAATCAATATAATACAATAATATGTCCCTTTCCCATAAAGATAATGTCTCTTTATTGTATAACTCCTTGATCATATACATAGATTAATTGTTGAATATATCGAATTGTCTTCACTTCGATTGGTTTGTTTTGTTGTGGTCTGGACGATACAAGAACATTGGAGCGAAGCTTGGAACAACAAAGACCCAAGGAAGCGATCATAAGGTATGTACATTATTCTTGCCTCCTAGTTCATTCAACAATTAAAATCTAGGGAAAGTGTATTATTTTGTCCTGTTTTGTTCTAGATCTAGGTGGATCTAGGGAGATCGGTTTGTGTCCGCACTTACGGATCATTCCTGAAACACCAAGCGAATACGCTGCAGATGCAGAAGTTACAAGTGTTTGGGGATTCATAGGTAGTGGTGGATTGGATCAATGGGAAGACTCATTTTCAGGTAAGACGACTACGACCCATAATGAAACATTTACAGGAGTTGGTTGACAAGCTAAATTAGTTTTCCTGTAGACACATTCTACGAGAACTAAAGGTTGAAGTTGATGCCCTTTCAAAGGATGTGCTATCTTTTGAAGTCAGAACCTTTTTTCTACAGGAATTATTAGAAAATCATATAACAAATGGAATGTTTTTCAGGCTTTAATCTCTTTTTTTTTGTAATTTTTTTTAAATAGATTTCTAAAATGTAAAAACCTTGTAAAAACTAAAGTATGACATAAAAAAAAGCAAATAAAATAGAAATTGAAAAATTAAATTATAAGTAAAAAATAGTTTGTTTTTTTTTTTTTTTTACATAAACAACTATATATATTCTAATTTATGGAATATAAAGTTTTTTCATTCTCTCAAAAAAAATTATTTTTCTAAAAATCGTACCAATCTTCTCAATTAATATTACCTTCTTAACATTATTAAGACTTTTAAGATATAAGTTATTGATTTTTAAATATATATTTTCCAAACCATGCAAAATATATAAAGATGATGAAAGGTTGTCAATCATATCAAGAAAGCCACGAGTACCATACGTTAACGAACTTAAAAAAAAGGAATAATAATATTTAACTTAAATAACATGCCGACAACCTGTTGTCGGCAGAAATAATAGAAAGCAAAAAGAAAAAGTGTTTGCAATTTATAAAGGCATCTCTGTGGAATATTTTTTTGACAAAATGCCGTCCTAATTTTAAAAAGATTTCCCATTAAGTTTATAAATATGATATAAATTTTCCATAAAGATTATGAAATGAACCCAAACACGTTTCTTGATTCTTCAATTATGCCTCTATGTTTAATAATTAATATTTGATGTAGAATTTCAACTCATGATTCAAATCTATCATAATTTTGTATTAATAATTATATTTTCCATCCAACATAATAATAGTATTGATTTTTATCCGTTTTAATGTTTCCTTTTTTATAGAATTTTATATATTTCGATTTTTAATCTTTTGTTATACATTTTTTTTATATTTTTATGTACATATTACTAAATATTATCCATTAAATCTTTGATCTCGTGGATTTTCATTTTTAATTTTTGGTTAATTATGTAGTTTTTATACTAATATTTTACAAAAATCATTATAACTATAACTATAATTGTTTATGTTTGGGAAATTAGGACCATACCAATTATAGAAAAATTAGTCTTAGCATTTTAACTTTCAGATAGTTGAAAACAGTAAAGTTTATATAGTATTGATAGCATCTTAAGAGATAGAAAGTAGAAATCATAGGAGAATATTAGTTCCAAAGGACAACATTCATAACAAAATTGAATCAGATTGGCTATCCTATGAAATTGTGTGCTTGATTCTACTCATTCTATGTGTCTTTTTGTACCATGGGGTCTTCATCAACGAGAATAGGGTTGGATGGTATGCCTTCCGAACCTTGAGTGTGCTCAATTGTTGCTAGAGGGTCATTGTCACTATTCTAGGGGCTAAACAATATGATGTCAATATCGATAATGGCTCTGAAGACTATTTCAATTTTTTTTTTTCCATCGAGTGCATTTGTGGAGGATGGGCTACTGTTGTTTCCCCTTTTCCTCCATAATCTAGGCTATAAAGGCCTTGTGGAACCAATATAGCTAAGTGAGCATGGAGATTTTGGTATCCCTTGTATGTAGGAAACTCATATCAAGAATTCAACCCTCAAATTCAAGTTCAATTTGGTCTTTAGAAAGATTCTTTATTTTATGCAAAATTAAGTTTTGCAATTGGGCCATCTCTTCCTTCACTTCAAGGGAAAACCATTTGTGGTAATCACTAGCTACCTTCATGCCATCCTTATGGGCTTTGGTTATGCACCAAGGAGGCTTCTAAGGGGTGTAATTTTTGGCATTTTTCCCAGACCTCCATCGGAGCCCTCTTTGCTCGACTCCAAACCCATTTCATTACCTATTTTAGGCATAATCAAATGCAATAGGATGACAGGAGAAATAAACAACATGGGTCATGGAAAGAGGTAATGGAAAGGGACAAAGGACGGGCTTAAGGCCTAACATGAGAGGTTCCATACCTAGGAGGAATTCTCCCACCCCACAAAAAAAACCAGTATAGCATTCCCAATCTTAACCTATTTTCCTAAGAGAACTTGATTTGGTTTGCCCCGCATTAGGCAAAACACCACTCAACTCACTAACATTGTATTCTATAATACCAAAAAGATGCTAATTGTTTCAGAAGAGCACATAGCAATAATACTCATAAGACAATGACAAAAGGATCTCTATCATCTATCATAGTCATATCATAGTCATAGTAAGTGTTATTATCATAATGTGTAATGCATCCATGCACTATGTTATTAACAGTAGAAATGCTTAAATTAGATAGGAAGTAATTTAAATGATAATTTAAAAGTAAAAATAAACATGTTAAAAATGTATTTGTAGAATTTGAAAGAATCGCTAACTAAATAACTCAATGGATATTCATTGGCCAACTCTATTCTTTTTATACAAAAACACAAATTTTCTCTTGGAGAGGCAATTCTACTTTTGTAGAAACAACATTTTCAGTCTCTACCACAAGGGACCATGTATTTATCTCACAAGACAAAATAGAGTTAACACTTACTAATCATTATAGCGAAGACCATTATTATCTTTTGTAATGAGTACTATTATCAATAAGCAAAAGGAAGATAATAGAAACTGAGCTTCCATATGATCTTCATAAGAAGCTTTGCAATTTGAACTTCAACTTTTATACAAGTCTCTCATATTCACTTATATACAATATCTAAAGTTTAAAAAAATAGCAAATTCAACTCTTGTTCAAGATTCTACAAAATAACTGAATCTTCCAAGTAGATTCAAGGCAGAGTGGAGGGTCACAAGAATAACAAGTCAGAGAAGATTTCCACTGAGGGTGAGAGTGGTTGGTTTCATGCACTGCCATAACAAGCAATGAGCACAAAGGATTCTAGAAGAGCTAAGTGAGGATGGAATAGATGAGAGCCACGTGAGGTAAGTATGCCCACACCATGGGCAATAAATATTGTGGTTTAAACATCAAGTGGAGGTGATAGAGATTGAGGGTTAGGGTTAACATGGGGGCCATCGAAGTGTCGTGTAGGGACAGTGCCCAAAGTACCTCAGTTGACATGATACGACTCACTATCACCCCATCCAAATAAATTAATTTAGTATGATTAATTATATATAAAAAGCTATATACATAAGATTCATATTTAAACAAATAAACTTATATATATATATATATATATATATATATATATATATATATTAAATTTTAACTTAACAAAGTGCCAAATCACATTATACTTAAATTTTAAATTAACGAAGTGCTAGGATTATAATCCCTACTTTAAAGTAACGCTCAAAAATGTTAAAAAGTTAAGTTTGAACACGGAAAATTAATCAACAAAAGGAGCCAACCATTTATTTATTTCACATTCATTCTCTCAACATCAAATAAAAATCACAGTCACAATTAAAAAAACTATCAAAAGCACAAGAAATGGAACATAAAAATAAAATAAAAGTTTATATCAAAGACCATTACCATTTCTTTGGCACGTAGATCCTTCTTAGTCTATTATTAAAATTATTATCAAATTACATTAAAGATAAAAATTAAATATGAAAGCATAATTATCATAATGTGAAAAAAAATTTAATTTATCTATGCGAAATTTTAAAATTATCTTTAAATTACATTAAAGATAAAAATTAAATATGAAAGCATAATTATCATAATGTGAAAAAAAAACACTAATTTATCTATGGGAAATTTTAAGTTTTGTAACCATTCAATAATTAAAATATATATTTAATATTACAAAGAATTCTATTTTATGTTTATATTTTCATTGATTTAATTATATGTTATGTAATGTATACTTTACATTCAAAGGAATGGTTTTCATTTATTAGCAAATACCATAGTACGCAAAACCTCGAATCGAATTAACTCGATTAATGTTTGTGGCATATCCATTCATAACAATCCAATAAAACACATTTCAAATTTTGGTCATCACCTAATTGAATTCATTATTTAAAATTATATAAATGTATATTTATCTATTTAATTAAAAATAGAGAAAAACGATATGGAATAAATCATTGAAATATAAAATTATAGAATGAATATTTGTTGTAGGACTATGAGG
>JASDQU010884066.1:13695-29359 GCA_032191745.1 Picea mariana | reverse complement strand
ATTTCGACGGAGCTTCCAAAGGCAATCCAGGGGCCGCAGGGTATGGAGCAGTATTTCGCAATCATCATGGGCGCATTATTCTAATCAGCGCAGGCTCTTTAGACCATACCACGAACAATGTGGAGAAACTCTGGGCACTCATACGGGGGCTGCAACTTGCCAAGGATCACAACCTCAATCAGCTCCTGGTAGAGGGCGACTCCCAGATCCTCATCAACCTCCTTGACCAGCTCTTAAATGGTGCTGACCCTGACAAAATATCTCCAAGTTGGCGTCTTTCGCATGGGCTACAACTCATAGCAGAGTTACTGCATTCCAACCAGGTAGTCATACCGGCTCATGTCAGACGGAAAGCAAATCAGGTAGCGGACTACTTGGCTAACATAGGGGTAAACTGGGAGGGACCAAAAATCCTCTGCCACACATCTCTAGATCAGGCGCACCCCATTCTCCACCAGTGCATCAGTAAAGCAGTAGAAATGGACAACCACCCGGATGGGGTGATAGAGCCCGACAACTGGTGCGCAGAGGTGGCAAGTGGAGGCCAGCGGAGCACGAAGCTATGTGCCTATCTCGTGCCCACTGCAGCCACCACCCCCGGGCATTAATTTGAATTTAACGTCGATGGGAGGGGCATTAAACCGAGCTCCCTCGACCACCTTATCGCAGTTTGCAATGCCGCGTCCCATTTGCGTTATCGCTCGGTCGTTTGATTCTGGTTCTGTGGTTCTGTTCATGGTCCTTCGGCCTTCCCCCATCCTCAACCTTGGCTCTGCAGACTTCCTGCAGGTGTCGGGCCTCACCATGCCACGACAAAGAATGTGCCCTCGCAGGGGCTCTCCATGGCACCCTCGACGGCCCCGCACTTCCTCTTCACCCTCTGGTTCATCCACCCACGCCTTTGACTGTCTAGCCGTCATTGACACCACCTTGACCCCTCCATGGCGACATCCCTCCTTCAAACATTCCTCTCCTCCCCCTGCATCGGGCGGAGCCTTAGCGAATTCACCCCACGGAAGGACCGGCCATGGTCGACCCCGTAGCAAATTGAAGACGCCCTCCCCCCATCTATCGCGCGAAAGCTCCACCATTCTGCATGATTTAGTCTTTGAGCTCCGGGAAGGAGTGGACGACCTCCAGTTCCGCGTTTAACAGATGGAGGGAAGGCTGTCAGTCCTTCTTCAGCTTCTCGCCAATCCCCCTGAAGCCTCCCCTGAGGATTCCAGTGACACATCTCTCACTGCAAGCGATCATGCGAGCAGTCATCAGCAGGACGCTACAGAGGAGAGCTCGCAATCTGAAGGGAAGGCTTTCGAACTAGCGCTCATGGATACTCTCGAGCAGGAACAGACCCCGGCTAGCGAAAAAGATACTATCAAAGGTGTCGTTCAGGGGGTAGTAGCGGAGGTGATAGACACTAGTCTGCAGCAGCACACCTCGTCGGCAAGTGTCAGGATGGTAGCTTACGAGGACAAGGGCACCGACGCCACGGATATGCCGTGGACCAGTGGGACACCTGTCATCGAGGAGCCCTGGCCAGGTCTCTTGCCAGAGTATGTGCCAGATCATACAAAACTTGTTCCTTACTTTAGCTCTAGTGGCTCTCATGGTAGTTAATTTACCTGGTTTTTCTAGGACTGTTAGAAATTTTGCTACTCGAATTATACGGTTGGCTGAACCGGTTTCTCCTTCTGGAGCAGTTTAGTAATTACAACTGGTAGACTCAGTTTATGTACTCTTGTTTTTGGCACCAGGAAGGTCCTTTATATATAAAATACTTACTTACAAAAAAAAAAAAAAATGCTCACTGGAGAATTCTGGCACCTCCCCCTTCAAAAGTTCAGGGGAAAAATGGAAAGTTGGGGAGCATGATGGCTAAACCCAGCAGGCAAGGTGGTGTTAATAAAGTCTGTCCTTTCAGCTCTCCCCATGTTTCAATTCTCCATCCTCCTCACCCCAAAGGGAATTCTTCAAGCAATGAGCCAGCTCATCCGCAAATTCTTATGGCAGGGAAGGGCCTCAAATCACAAAAAACTCCACCTGGTAAAGTGGGAAATGGTCACCCAGCCGAAAACCAGGGGAGGCCTAGGCATCCGAGACCCCGAAATCACCAACTTGGCAATGGGAGCCAAACTTATGTGGAGACTAATCACAAGGGACAACGATTGGTGGAAGCATGTGCTCACAAGAAAATACAGACTAGGGAAAAGAATCAGAAGCATGGATAAACCACACCTCAACCAGATAAGATCCCAAATCTGGAAACTAATAAAGGGAGTCTCCCCCTTCTTTAGAGAACACCTCTCTTGGATTCCGAAAAATGGAAAATCAATAAAAATATGGCAGGACAGGATCTTCGGGGTAACCTTCAACCCCAACGGGGAAAGCGTACTTTGTTTGATATCTTAGCTTGGAATGATAATGGTAGTTGGAGAGACTGGAACTTGGGGAATATACCCCAACATTTAGCAGAACAGGCTCAAGGCATGATCACACTTCTAAAAGGGGCAACGCCCATCCAAAAAACACAGCCAGACAATAGGGGTTAGGGGAGTCAGGGTTACTCAGTCACAACAGGATACAACCATCTCCTCGATAACACCGGTGAGCACCAATCCTCAACAAAATGGAAAAACATCTGGAACCGGGACTCCCTCCCAAAAATTAACTTCTTCAACTGGACTTTAGCACATGGAAAGATCTTAACAAGGGAGAACCTCATGAAGAGAGGCTTTCTTGGTCTCTTCATCTGCCCGCTTTGTAACAACAGTCAAGAAGATATCAACCATCTGCTATGGGACTGCCCCTTCACAAAAAGTTGTTGGAACCTAGCCTATGGGGACCTAGCCCGTTTTATACGTTGGCCATCTTCCCCCCATCCCAGCCTGGGGAACTGGGAAAAATACTATCAGGGCTCCTTCAAAGACAAACCGATACTGAAATGAGTGTGGCGGGCACTAGAAAAATTTCTATGCTGGCAGATTTGGAAAACAAGAAATAGGAAAATTTTCCAAGGCAAGATCACCCCCCTTCAAACAATAGCAACTAAGGAAAAGCTGTTACTCTCTGAAACTATATGTTCTCGACCTTTGAAAATTGAAGATACAACAAACTGGAACAACCGGGAAAAGGAATGGATGGCAAGATTCAATATCAGGACCGTTAAGTACCCTCAGATAGCCCCAAGATCAAGATGGCAGCTTCACCACACACTCAACATGGAACTTTGGATCCGGAAGCAAAAAACCCATACTCTCTACTTCGATGGAGCCTCTAAAGGAAACCCAAGGGAGGCAGGTGCACGGGGGGATCCTTTATGATCCCGGGGGAAAAACAGAGTCTAGGTACCACTGGAATCTAGGGACGGATACCAATAGCAAAGATGAGGCATACGCTCTTCTCAACGGATTTCAACTGGCCCATTCCAAGGGAATAAGAAAGCTTGTTTTCCTCTGTGACTCTCTCACCATAATAATACTGATGGTCAAGGGAACAAACCCCAAAGATCCCAGCTTAAAATAGATCCTGGACAGAACCAAGCTGGCCTTCAAAGAAATCAAGACTAGCTTCTTTCACATCCTTCAAGGCAATAATAGAAAAGCAGACAAGATGGCTAATGCAGCCATCGAGACAATTCCAGCACTCTCAGCATCGACGAAGTTTTAACCCCAACCACCCTATATTAATGAACCTCCAAGAGTGAATTTTGGATAGCAAAAGGAGTTCCCCCCCATGGGGCTTAAGCATCCCTCATGATCACATGGATAGGAACAATAAAAGCTCCACCCAAGTGCGGCAAAAAGGAAGCATCCTCAACCTCCTCAGTCGGGGTCCACCGCGTGCCCGTAAGGAAAGTCACGACATGGTTGGGTGGACGCTTTCAGTCATCCACGTGACAACCTGTCGTCGCACCATTTGGCATGTGCCATACGTGAACTCTCTACATCGCCCGTACAAGATGATCTCTTCTCCAAGCAGTGCGAAATCTCCTCCTCGCATGGGAAATCCGGTGTATCCGGCTCGCCTGTGTGGACATGATGGCTAGGTCTCTCATCTCCCTCATCGATTCAGCTCCCCTGATATCAGTCGCCCCTCCATGGCGATGCTCAGTACTATGTACATGATTCTTCCCAAAAACTCGCGGGTTCGTTTGTCATCCCCCTCCTCAGAAAACTTACAGTCGTCCTTTCTCCATGCATGGCCCTTGTGGGAATTCCACTCCACTCGTTCGCTTCTCCAGACCCCCCTAGTTCTTATTGCAGCCTCCTCGCCACCTTGTAGTCATTCTCAATTTCCTCAGAGAGATCCCTGGGTTGTTCGGTGTTGTGAACTACTCAATTACAGGTATTGGAGCCTTCATCTTGCCTTACTCCTGCCCCCCCTTCCACTCCATGCTGCGCAGTCTCTTATTCCTCCCCCCTCACGCTTGCCTTTCCACCTGGGCCCTATACAAAATCCACAAGAACCGACCAATTCTGGCCTCTCCTCTGGTGACAATGAAATGCAACAGGAGAATACAGTGCAGGAAGACTCAGACACTTGGCCATAAGACAATTGGGAACCTGAATGTGGAGGATGCAGTAGCCTTCGAGAGCAATTGGGGGCGTTGAGTGTTAACAGAGCTTTCGAGATGGGAACTATTTCCCAACACCGTTTTCTGATCAGTAAACTCCAGGACGAAAGTGAGGCACAGAGAAGTCAAATTGCTACCAATCGGGTGCAGATCGACACCCTTCAGCTCAGGATGGACCAGCTTGATGACACGCAACCCCCAACAAGCAATACGAAAGCTCAGCAAGGATATTCGAGGAATGTCCAGTCCAATTCTATTAATCATGTACCAGATTTGAATGTGCCCCTCTCTGACTTCCAGAGAAACGAGCAACAACCCAAAGCAGAGAAAAATGTTTAAACTAATCGTTCTTTCTCTCAAACAGACCTATGTTTTGTCGTATAGTATATTTAAGTGGCTCCTTTTGCATAATATATGTATAAAATGTTAGAAAAACATGACCGTGGAGCAATAAAATAAAACAAATGCGGAAACAAAACACAGAAGATACACAATACAATAGAGACACAGATTTACGTGGTTCACCCAGTGTGGGCTACGTCCACCAGAGAAATTGCCAGGTCCTTCCTTTATTATTATCCAGCATATGAAAGGATACAACCTACAAAAAACCCGCTGTAGCTTCCTTTTATTTCTCTCACAATCTCATATCTCAGAATACAATATTCACCATCAACCATAGCTGCAATACATTTCCCTCATAAAAGAGGGTTTCCTTCTAGGGAAAAAAAACCCTAACATAATCGTTATCGTTAGATTTGCGACCTTATAATGAACGGTCCATATTTACAATGAAATTACAATATACATTTACAAGGCAATTTTTCCTTCGGGGGCTTCACCCCCGAACCCTTGCTGGGGGCCCGCTTGCCCCCAGACCCCCCAGCCGGGGGGATAGCCCCCCCGANAAAAAAACCCTAACATAATCGTTATCGTTAGATTTGCGACCTTATAATGAACGGTCCATATTTACAATGAAATTACAATATACATTTACAAGGCAATTTTTCCTTCGGGGGCTTCACCCCCGAACCCTTGCTGGGGGCCTGCTTGCCCCCAGACCCCCCAGCCAAGGGGATAGCCCCCCCGGACCTCGCATAGGGGGTACCCCCCTCTGCACTCCCCCGCGTGGAAGAGTGTACATACTTCTGGGGTGTAAATACTTCATGGGGTATAAACACGACTGAAAGTAAAAGACCTCTAAATCAGGAAGATAATCAGGCTCCACAAACAACAGGAAATTCTCCACACAGTATATTTTGTAAGCAAAGGGGATATATGAACACCCCAATTTTTGTAATCGTCCTCATAGAGAAGAACTCAAACACAACCTTTCATGGCTATTTTTCTTTTTTGTAACCTCGGTGGATTTATCCACACCGATTAATATATTTTTACCAGTTCTTGTTAAAAAAAAAACACCAATCTACTTTCACAACCAAAGTCTTTCATGCTACCATGCTAATGATTTATTGTCAATCTATTATTGTTATGGATTATATAATGCAATACAACTCTAAATTCCCCTCTCTTAAGCCCTAAAATTCATTTCYYTATTGGCTTCTTCTGAAAATCGRTAAAATAGAGTTCTTATGTTAGCCCAACACCTAATAACTTAGTAAAACCAAACATTCAAATTTAATAGTAGACCAACTTGATGTCCTTGAGAAGACATCAATATTCTTACATTGATGAAAACCTCATAGACAAAACTATTAGGATACAACTGTGTAAGGGAGATTGTCACTATGTTTCTAACCAGTTTCCTATTTTTTTACAATTTCACTCAGTGACTTCCTCTTACCATGCCATTCCTGGTAACAAGGAATGAACACACATAAGAAATGTCAAAACATGGACATAGTTCCCTTACTAGAAGGGACAATAGTGGACAATACCTACTATGCCACCTGGGAACTAAAAACTAATTGCAATCACAATCGCTAAAGTGTTCTCGTTTAAGATGTTAATCACCAACTCCCATATTTTCCAAGAACAATGAAACATTATAGGGGAAACATTAATGACTTACGAAAACACTACGTGTCAAAACAATTAGGTGCTTGCAACCAAAGAAACTTGAAAATTTGTAATATTTACCAATTAACACACATAAAATACAAAGGGACATTGGTGCTTATATTGTTTAGGTAACCTAGCATGTCAAGTAGCTTGGCACACTAAGTTGTGTATAAAAGCGAAAATGTAGTTTCATATTTTCTTTTACCACTTCATTTCACTTTATGTGCCGCATTTATGCTATGTAGTACTAGTATACTTTCATAACCCAAGTATTCGATGCTACTATGCTAATGATTTATTGTGAATCTATCATTGTTACAAAATATCTAATGGACCGAAGTTTTAAATTTACCCCTCATAAACCCTAAAAATTCATTTTCTTATTGTCTTCTTCTGAAATGCAATAAGATAGAGTTCTTATCTTAGGTCAACGTCAAGGAACTTAGTAAGACCAAACAATCAAATTTAATATCAAACCAACTTGATGGCCTTCACAACACATCAGTAGTCACGAGGCATGTATTCATGGGCTACTTGTTTTGAAGCCAAATAATTGACTAAGGGATCCAAACTTCTATTTAAAATCAAAATATACAATAATACTTGGAATATCCCCTTTCCATAGGTCAAATTGATACTTCCGAAAATAGATTTGATTTTGACTTAATGTATTCTTTCCCCCCACCACCTCTGTCTCTTTCAATGCTTTGCTCTGTATAATGAGAAAATGCAACTGACAATAGAAGACATATTTTAACTTTGATGTAGGATTTTATAGTCTAATGATGTTTTATATAAAGTGAATTGTATTGCTTTGCATATTTCACATTAGAAAATGTAGAACCTATAGTATAAAAGATATATAATGAACTTGACTAATAACATATACATTGTTGCTTTCCCTATATAGAAATACATTGGTCTATATCAATAGTATTCATTATCAAAGCTATTTTTAAATGGTTTAGAGTAATTGCTTCAATGTAGTGGAGAATCGTATATATTTTATTACTAAGATATCAAGAAGGAGGCATGAGTCTCCCAAATTGTTTAGTGTTCTTGATGATGCATATGTGCTTTGATCATTTAGGTAACCTAATGTGTCAAGTAGCTTGGTACACTTAGTTGTGTATAAAAGTGAAAACATAGTTTCATATTTTACTTTTACCACTTCACTTCACTCTATGTGCTCCATAGATGCTTTGTAGTAGCGTTCCGCTTTCACAAGCAAAGTCTTCCATGCAACCATTCTAGTCATTAATTTTCAATCTATCATTGTTACAGATTATCTAATGAAGTAGAGTTTTAAATTCCCTCCTCAAAAGCCCTGAAATTCATTTTCTTATTAGCTTCTTCTGAAACCTAGTAAGATAGATTTCTTATGTTAGCCCAATGGTTGGGAACTTATTAAGACCAAACAATAAAATTTAATATTAGAGAAAGTTGATGGCCTTCATGAGACATTAGTACTCTTATATTGATAAAAAACCTCATAGACAGAACAATTATGATACAAATGCATAAGGAAATCCCCACTTTGTCTCTAACTAGTTTTCTAATTTTTAAAATTTTCATTCAATAACTTCTTTATTGCTAGCCTATCTAGAAGGAGGCATGAGTCTCCCAAATTCCTCAATGTGCTTGATCATATATTGGTGCTTTGATCTTTTAGGCAACCTTGTATGTTAAGTAGCTTGGTACACTAAGTTGTGTATAAAAGTGAAAACATGGTTTCATATTTTACTTTTACCACTCCATTTCACTCTTTGTGCTCCATTTATGCTTTGCATCACCAATATGCTTTCACAACCAAAGTATTCCATGCTATCATGCTAGTGATTTATTGCCCATATATCATTGTTACGAATTATCTAATGGACTAGAGTTTTAAATTCCCCCCTCAAAAGCCCTAAAGTACATTTTCTTATTGTCTTCTTCTAAGATGCAGTAAGATAGAGTTCTTATGTTAGCACAGTGTATGGGAACTTAGTAMAACCAAAGAATCAAATTTAATGTTAGACCAACTTGATGTGCTTGGGAAGATGCTATGCACCAATATGCTTTCACAACCAAAGTCTTCCATGCTACCATGCTAGTGATTTATTGTGCATCTATAATTATTATGTAATATCTAGTGGAGTATAGTTTTAACTTTCCCCCTCAAACCTAATAAAAAATATACTCCTTATTGAAACTATAGTTTTAASCTATTTAAAACCCAATAAAAACTATACTCCTTCACTCCACGAAGACCTCACAATTATGCAAGTTTGTGCTCGTTGAAGATGTAGATGTCTACATGGATCTAATGAAGTAGATGTACCAATGAGATGTCCACACATATCCACTTAATTTTTTTAATGAAGAATATTCAAATGAAGTTTGGATGAAACTTTGAAAATTGTGCGACAGCTTCCGAAAAAAAAAACGCTAAAATTTTGCTGATTTTAAAATGCTCATAACTTCACTTCTTGGACTTTGTTTCAGATGATTTTTTTATTTATGAAATTGGATATTTTTTTGAGATGAATTAAAATATCCAATTTTTTTTTGCAAATTATTCTAAAAAACTGTCAGAATTGAATCTGATGTGCACGACCCCCTTTTTGGCTTATGAGATACATGCATGGGAGTCTCTACATGTGGTTGTTAGGATGCATGAATGACACATGAAAAATTGTCTGCATGCGGCCTCCTGATATGCATGGATGATATATTCTATATTTGATTCAAAAAACATATCTGAAATGGAGTAGACATCATCTTTAATGAATGGAATAAAAATTTGTGTAGATACTTGTGTAGAAGACATTTCAGAATAAGAGACATGATCTTCTGATGGCTTCTCTTCTGGCTCTATCTTTTCAATCTATTGCATGAAATCTTCACAATCTTCTTTATTCCTAAATATAACCTTCAATCTGGTCCATAGTTCATTTGGATTTGAGTTTCTGATTCATCATATACTTGGTGGAGACTTTCAGGAGAAATATACAAACATATACATCCTATGGCCATATATTGTCTATTGAGAAAGTTATTTTTCTCATTGGTGAAATCAAGATCTACTTCCATGGCCATGGTTATTTGGTATAAGCCTATACTTCTGAGAAGAAGTAGAATCTTTGGCTTCCAATCCAAATATTTATGAGGTGTGAAAAGTATTGTCGACGAGTAAAACATAGATTCTATCTTTTCTGCTGCTTTGTTTCATCTTTGGTACCTGCAAAAGAGTGTTGGAGACAATCCTTTCTAGAGACCTATGGGATCTGATACCATGTATAGTTTCTAAGATATAGCTAAGAATGAAGCATACACAACATGCAATGGTCTGAAGAGAAGAGACAAAAATGGAGGAAAGAATGAAAGAATTTCTATTAACCCTATTCCACATTCAAAGAGTGAATAATTTACAATAGGTATAGGTTACATGAGTAACTAATGTGCCATAGTAGTGATCTAGAGAGATCTAGACACTCATTGCCATAAACTGAAGTAATTTTTCACCTAGTCCTAATTAATTGATTCATGAAATCATCAGTTAACCAAGTCACACATGTGGAAGTGAGAGAAACCAATGCAACTATTGGTGATAAAATTGAGGTTGCTATGCATGAGTGACTTCCACTAGTCTAACCGGGTGTAATTGACTCTGAACTGAAGATGAACACCCTATTTTGTAGGGGAATATTATTAGAGAGAATATTCTCATCTAATAAATGTTCTCAGCATTGGGCTATCAAACTTAGGAAGATAATTCTAGGTGAGTGTGTAATATCTCCAAAAGTCTATAATATTTATGTTATCAATATTATTAATATATTTTTATTATTTTAAGATTTTTTATTTCATAGAAGAAGTTTCAACTATTGACTGCATATTACAAATGTTCATTGATTATGGCATGTTTTATTTGATGCTTGATGCTATCAATCACTGTTTGTTGAAGACAAATTCTTTTGCTGAAACTTGAATCTTGAAGATTGATGTTATGGCTAAACATTTGATGGCGATGCGATAAGTTATAAATCTTGGATATATGATCTTATTTCCGTGTCTTTTGGAAATTACTAATTCAAATACAGTCCCCAACAACTTGATATTGGTTCCTTTATTAGAAATTCAACTTTGCTAATCGATATGTTTGCTTGAAATTGTCACCTTTAACTGTTTTCAAAAATATTTTTCCAAATATAATTATATTGTTTCTCTTTCACTTTTTCCTAACATACACTTTTCTTCATGTTGTATCTTTAGATTCTCTAGATCTTGCTCTGATATTAAAAATATCATTTGGCCCACAACAACATGAGAAGAAGCAATGAAGTCAATCAAAACAAAAAAACAACATTCAAAATAGAAGGAAAAATGTGGAGATTGCAAAATATGGATTCAAATATCTCCTTCTAGCATTTGTTTATTGACTTGTATTTGCTTGCCATGTGTAGGAACAAACAAATAATTTTCGTCCCAATCAGCATTAAAGAGTTGACTAGTTGCAAGGTTGTCCAAGTTTTCCATGGCAATGTTGTTGTGACATATAAAACAATACTTGGCAAGCCATAAAAGTCAAATAAGCTTTTGTGAGAAAATTTAACATATGCCAAAGGTGAAATGACAATAACCTTGAATGCCTGCACTAATTTCATTGAACAACATCATGCAAAACTTTTACTAGGGAAATCGATTCGTATTACAAATTTAAAAATTGCACCTAAAAGCAATTATGATCATGGTGAAGATGAATGTATTTTTCTAGTGGAACAAAAGAGTAACATAGAAAATATAACACCTTTTTGTCGGGAATACAACTTCATACCAAACACATCAATCATACGAATTTTAGAAATAAAAGAACAATATGTACTTGGAACAATATGTGCAATTGTCACCAGTACAAACAAATTAGGCACACAATATACATTGGAAATAAAAAATGGCAATTCAGAAAACAATAAGGCAATGGTAAGGCTATTTCCATCCAAACATTTAGATTACTAAAGATTTATTTTCCTTCCATGTACTTTCTAAAACAAAAATGGAAATTAATGTGTGTCTTTCTTAAAGTGTAGCTATAATTATTTCCAATATTCACAACAAAATTTCCTTTCAATGAGGAGCAACTTTCAAAGAAAGAATTTCCCATCGTGTTATTCAAAAACATTGTGAAACCAAAAGAAACAACGTCAAATATACTATGCACAAGCTAATCAACATTCATTGCATCATTAAAAGCAAAAAAGTCTTTTGATGATCTAAAACTGTTGCTCTCACAAACAAAGTAAAATTTTTGAAGCATCTAAAAGTATGTTATATTATACATACTTTTTATTAAAATATATTGAATAACACTTACATGGACTAATGCCAAATAGATTCAATGCACATTGAAAGTAGCAACCATATATTCAAATTCTTTTCAGCTTATACGCTCAAAGTGCAATCTAGCAATAGAATATTTTGGATCAATACAACGACAATGTTGAATTGTGCTAAATTTCAGGCTAAAACCCCCTTCAACTATTCACATCAGTTAAAGTAGCATAATCAACACATAAAATCCAAAAAAATCATGTTCGCTTAAAGATGATATCTTAAAAAACCTTTTGCCAAATTTAACAACATTACTTGAAAGAAAAAATTGATGTTATCTACATGCTCCGTGACTTTATTGTTCATGGAAAATTTATGCTCAATGAAGACAATACAATAGTTGAAGTAGAAAAAATTGAATAAGTTTTTCTTTGTTTAATTTTTACAAAAAAAATGTTCAAACAAAAAATGTATGTTTCAAAAGATTGTTCTACTAAGATCCTTGACAATTTCAATTTTGCAATTTGTTCAATATGTTTTGACATTCAATTTCATTGTAAATTGGAAGAATATTAAATTTGTCATGTGAATGTAGAATCATTAACAAGACTCAAATGCTAATCGTTTTTTAATACAGTGTTCTATTCTAATTTTTTTCATAATTATGTTTTCCACTTGAACTTTAACAACTAGTTCAATTTAAATTTAATATCTATAATTAATTTAATATTTAACTCTAAGATTTAGTGAATATTTGAATTTCTAAATCTCTTTTGAAAATTTGAAAATTAGCTAGATTCTTGATTTTATCTGTATTAATCACTGTCATGTCTCTCCATTTTCTTATATATATGCATTCATGATCAAATTTTCTGTCTAAATAACAATGATGGACACTGATTTCACTAATATTAATGAGGGATAAGACATTTGGTGTTTATTTTATTTTTACTATTTCTTATCCCTAAGGTGTATTTTTTATCCCTAAGCTTTATGGGATAGCACATTTGGTAAGATGTGGAAATACTCTCTCGGTTGGTGGAAAGGTTATGAGTTTGAGTATGCCTTGTGTACGGAGTGGGGAAGTATGGGGTGAGTTTCCTGAGCGAAATTTTCCTTGAAAAAAAAAAAGAGCTATATGTTTATTCTTTGTTTTCTTCTAATTACATAATGTAATTCTTATTAAAATTACATATGAAAATATGCATTTGACTTTTGACTATATTCAATAAAAAATAAATACTAAGTACAAAAAATATCAAATTTATATGTAACTTACTTAATAGATATAAATGTGTTTAAAATTTAAATATATACATATATAAATCACATAGCTACTATTTATATCTGTATAAATAGTAGCAACTTTGCTACTATTTTCATTAGTTACATTTTAATTATTTTTACAAATATAAAATATTATTACATTTTTATATAGATGAATATTTTTTATTAAAAAAGTTAAAATTATTATTATAAATAAGATATCTTTTTAAGTGAAAGTTCATTTAATAATTAATTTATAAAAAAATAAACAAATTTAAATTATATGAAAGAGAATAACAACTTTCCTTTGCATAATTCCAATTACATTTAATTAACATTTCTATTAAATTTTCAATTACATTAAAAAACTAATAAATATTAAATTTATTTATTTTATTAATTTTTTATTAAACTAATAAATATTAAATTTATTTTTCTTATTAGTTTTTTATTAAATAAAAAAAAAATGTGTACCACCATTCCATTTTATTTTTACAGATGATTGAGGTAACTACTTTAAATAAAAATATCAAATCCAAAGTACAATATCAAATCCAAATGAGTACTTTGAAAGGACCTATAATAGAAGTAGAAAGCAAAGAAACTTAAAAAATTAGTATTAGTATTATTATTATTATAATAATAGTATAAGGTGATTTAAGCATGTGTACCCTAAAATATCTGGGCCCCACAGCATAACATACCCTACCAAATTCTTGCATGGATATTATGACATGATCTGATTCCCTCCTGCCATAATTAGTAATTATTACACACCATCACGTGCTAAATAGAAGTCCAAATGTGACCAGTTGGACTATTTCTCGTTCGGCTTCTGCGGCGCTCGCTGTCCAGCTACTGGAAAAGAAGAAAAGACGGCCATGGCGAATGAACAAGACGAAGAAGAAGGAGCCTGCCGGTATAATTTTTCGGAACGGGAGTTTTAAGTCGTGATCACTTCAATTAGGCCGCAGAAATTAGTATTTCTTTCTTTATTTTTATTTAATTATTAATCAATTAAGTTATTTCTGGGGACCCTGGCCTGGCCGAAGGTATTTATTCACCGTTACTATTGTTGGAGCTTCTTAATCTTCAATTTTCTCTAGGGTTCTGCTCTTACTATATGGACGTCGGTGCGTTCCGGGTTCGATTCTCACTGTTGGTCACGCTGAAGTAGTTTTGAGCACAAGTTACAGAATGCGGGAATCGACCCTAATTGCGGCTTGGATGACGCAAATTTAAGTTAGTGATTTTTCACCCATTCTTCCGATTCTTGTTTGTTTGTTTTTTATTTATTTATTTATTTTTTTTTTGAAATTCAAAAATTTGAACTTTTTTTTTTATTAATTTAAATTTCAACCTTTAATCTCTGGTAGTAGTTTGGAACTGAAACTTTCAATGCTTGGGGATTTTTGTGCAAAGATCTTCGTTAGCTCGGCTACGGCGGATTTAAGACATGCTTGTTAGACTGTTATTTTATGTTTTAGAGTCACTTCTGGACGATTCGTTTGCTATATTATCGTATGCTAATAGTGCGAAGGGAAGTCGCGTTTGTTATATTATTGTATGCTATTAGTGTGAAGGGAAGTCTTGAAACTGTTGCTGTCTTCACATAGTAAATTATTTTGCTTATGTTATCTGATTTTTGTTTTTGGCAATGGTTGGAAAGCTGCAGTGATTCTTCTCTTTTTATATGTATTTTTTCCCGTTCACATTCGCTTTTTGGGGCATTGGTATGAAAATGACCAACGYTGGAATTGGATAAATGACTAACATAAGTTGTCCGGCACTCATTGGAAAACTTTTACGGTAGCTGTTGTAAAATAGCCTTGGAAAACAGTACTTCTCCRAAACTTATCTGAAAAATAATCTCGACGTGAAACTTGAATTCTTTAACACAAATGTATGCAGAAAGTTAGCCTTGGTTGTCAGTGAAGGTGCCTTTCCTGTAGAAGTGTCCCGTTTTATATAAATCAAACCATAGTTTTTCAAAATAGCTGTTGGGGAGCTCGCAAYGTTATTAATTCTAGAGAAGCAAGACAGATTTTCAATCAAATGTGGTGGTTCTTTCCTGAGTGGCTTCTTGTAAGTGATAAATAATTTGATAAAATGAAATAAACTTCTTTTAAAATTATTTTCTATTTTAAGCTTTCAGTACTATAGAATAATTTTTGTAATTACACTCTTAGCAAGGAAATCTTGAATTAATTGACTCATAGCAACTAGACATTTTTACTTTAAAAGCTTCAAAAATCACTCCAAAGGGAAGGCTCCCAAACAGAAATATCTATGGCACTTGGAACAACTAAAGCTCAGTTGCTTTTGCTATATCATGGTGCGGATAGGTGATGTTATAAGAGGTTGGTCACTTGCATCTATGATTCGATGATCGATGCCTTTTCTAGGACTTATTTGGCACATTTTGGAAAATATTGAATATGCTTCCTTATTACATTCACCACCTATTAACAGGTTGGACACCATTTTACA
>JASDQU010884066.1:0-10292 GCA_032191745.1 Picea mariana | reverse complement strand
AGCTATTAGGGAAAATGGAGTCAAACTAGCTGCAAATGTTGAAGGGCCGAAATGGTAGTGATAGGGCCAAAGACAAGAGGGATATGATGGTTGAAGTGTTTCTAAGGCAAGGCATCGACCTATCAACCCTAGGGGAAGACGGCTCACTAGGGTGTAGTAAACCTAGGCCTTAGTGCGTCTTCCTCCTTTAGCTCAAAGGGCAAAGTAAAAACGGCTAGCTTGAAGAGTAAAAGGTATAGTGTTGCTATGGCAAGGCTCTAACATCTATCTTCAGCAAATAAAATGGCTCTTAGCATAACTTAGTAGGGACATGAAACAAGGACACCAACATGTGCTTATTCCCTAGGGTTTAATCCAGCAAATTTCATTAAAATGTAAGTTAAAGATACCATAACCATTTAAATAAAGAAGGATTGTAGAAATTCACTTACATTCACCAAGCATTCATTAAGACAAACCCTAGTTGTAAACCTTCCACCAAGAGAATGCAGAAAATAGCCAAGAAATGCCTCCTTCAACAAGTGCGCACTAGTAATTTCAGCCAAAAACCCTAAAGGGGTCGAAAATTTCAGACCTCACACAAGTGTGAGTGAAAGATGATGATAATAAGAGAGTTTTAGCTCCCTATTTATACAATAGCAATGACCTTAATTAAAATTTAGATCACCAAAAGGCCGACAAGGCCAAAATACAAAATAATATTGTTTTACATTAAAATGTCATAATGAAACCCTAATCAAGCAAATAATGAGGACGTCATGCCCTTTTAGGGTGATGTTATCCCTTTCTAGGGAAAATGTGGCCTCCTGGAGCAAAACGTTAGCCCTCCTTGGGCCTCTAGAAGCTGCCACACGTGCCAAACATGCCATAACTACCTCCCAAAACTCCCATATCGTTGCATGACGTCATAAGAGGTCCTAAGTGACGTCATGGGCCTTCCAAGGCCAACGTCCTAATGGAAAAGGCACAACCCCCTTGGGTACAGGTCTACTCAGCTGCCTCTGGTAGAATGTCCTCCTCTTCCCTGGTGCAAACCCTCTGTCCAGCCTCTACCCCCTGCCGGGGTCTCAGCATCCATTTGGTGGGATCTCAGCCCCATGAACGTCCGAACTAATCATCTCCCCATGTGTACCTGTCCAATATGGTACCTGTCCGCCGGGTATGGTCCTGCACATCAACAAATACACCCTCCACGGGCTCATAAGTCACAGGGATTGTAGCAATGTCAATCACATTCAATCATCAATTTTATTAAACATGTGCATAAAACGCCTTTTACTCAGTCAAGTGCTCAAAGACATTATACAAATCTGCAAGGCAAGTTTGGAAGAAGTGACAGGGCGTCCTATTGCGCTAGTGTCCATTGGATGTGGGATGTTTCCAGGAGAAATCAAATACAAGTCATGTTAATGGATGAGGTGGATAAGGGATGTCCTGACAAGTGGTGCAGTGATAGGAGGGAAATGCATGGCTTACCTGTGGGTGCCTTTGTAGAAGGCGAGCTACACTTGTCTTGGATACAAATGTTTTCAAGCCCATTCATGCCTTTTATCTTTGTTTTTATTGCTTTTTCTTTCAAGAAGCTAATCAGGGGACACTGCCCTGGTGCGGTGACCAGTGGTGGCAATGTTACCCACAAGCACTTTCACGGAAATGAGAAGGTTGGCTCATGATGAGACCCCCTTTCTCTTGGCTATGCTACCAAGAGCCACTACCCTGGCATGGTAACCAGCTACTAGTAGTGTCATACTGCTAGATGCCCATGGACCTAACAGGTTGGCTCGTGATGAGACCCCCTATCCACTGACTAGGTCTTGTTTTATTATTTTTATGGGTCCCTCTTGTTTCTTGCTGAGAAGCTTTTTACTGCTTTATCGGGGATCCCTGGGCGAAGCATCTCGAGGTTTTATTTTTAGGCTTTTATCTTTTTCCAGCTGCTTTTACCTTCTAGGCCTTTAGCCCCTTCTTCCCACAAGGTAAGGTGCAACCCTTAAATAATTGGCCAACCCAATGCTTGGACCAGTGTAAAGGGATGGATGAGCGAGAAGTAAGACGGAAAGTGGTAAGTATAACGGGAGCGGACGATGACTTTTCATGAATCCCCCTAGTGGAAACTCAAAACCTATGGGCACAAGCTTACTAGGGCATCCTGTCATTCCCCTCAGACATGGTCAAGTGGATAAGTATAAGATCCAAGCACCCGTTAGAAACAAAAAGAACTAAATGCACATATTCAAAGGTTTTGAGGATCAAAGTGACACATACCATGATACCCGGACTCATTACCGCATGGAGCAAGATCCATCTCCGCTATAGGACCAGGCCGAGGTGATGGATGTTGTTGTTGCTGACAAAGTGGAGGTGCTGAAGGAAGAAAAGGTGGGCCCTCCAGGGCCATTCTCAAGTCGATCTACCTCTCGGTACGCCATGTCTAGGACCTGTGGGCCTCGAGACATAATCTCCTTAGTTATCCCTAAAGTGGGGGATAACATCTAGCTCCAACTCGGGGACATGTGCTCACCGTAGAGTTCATGAAAACCTCAGCATCTCTGGGATAACCTGTAACCTACTTGATCTCAAAAGAAACTATTTGTAATCATTTGGGGTGGTGATATCACCCCTAGCTCATATATGTGAAATGAAAACAAGCATATTTACAAATGTGAAAGCAAACTATTCTAGCATGAAATACAAATGGTATATACAATGAATGCAAATGCCTACTTACATGTACTTACCTATTGGTTGGATGTTAGGTGTAGTCAAATGACCAGTGAAATCAATCCAGCAATGTCCCACAATACCTGCCTTTGTGCTTCATCATAAACCAAAATAGTGATAAGTTAAGCACAAAAATAACATGAGTTAGAAAATGTATTGTATTAATGGAAACTGTAAGGTCTAGCTCATGGAGGCAGGTGGGAGGGAAAAAGTGATGCCAAGACATACTCTCAAGAGAGTGCTCAATCCATCTCAGAATAGGATCGTGAAAAGTCAAAGGTTCAAAAGACTGACTCGAAGAGTCTGAAGACTGGCTACCTTGGACGTCTTCACAACTTGAGGCATGAGAAGGGATTAGCAAGAACTGAAAGGATGACTGACAATTCCTTAAGGGGAAGCTGGAAAATTGTGATAATAATCTTCTTCTTGAGGTACTCAATTTTCCCCTAAAATCCAGAATGATGTTTTGTCTTACAGAGGACTTAGGATAAGGGACATTTTTCCAAACCATACCTTCAGTGACATAGCGAGGTAAAGTAATCAAAGGGAGGTGGAAACTCTTATCACAAGTATCCTGCTTAAGGGAAGTAACTTCCTCACTTTTATCAAGATGTGAGAAGAACGATGGTTGATAACTTTCTTCATAGAATAAATCTAAGTGCTCAGAGGAATAGTCATGAAAGTCGTCAAGGTATGACCGAAAATTATTAGGAGAGCATAGCATCAAGTCATCCTTGGGTGTCTGAATAAAATTGGTAATCATGTCATGTTCTTGTTGCCAAATGTCAAAATTCTTATTAACTTCATGTGAAAGGTAAAGGCAACTTTTGGGAATGACCCTCAATGTCATAAATGGGATTCCCATCATATCCAATCACATCCCATTTACGCTTCCCGACAGGCATGAACTCATTAATATTATCAACAAAGTCATCATTTTCATCATAACATGAAGGGTTTAGGAAATCCAACACTTCTCCATTTTCCACATCATAAGATAGAAAATCCTTAAAAATTTGGAAAGGGAAGTAACTCAACTTGATTACTTCTTCCTGTGCAGGGGCATTAGGATCTTGGAGAGCTTCGACGGATGGAGGAGCGATCACCAGTGTTTCATCCTCATAATTCACTTCTCTAGTTTCACTGTATTCTATTGAATCATGGGAGAAATCCTACTCCTCTTCAAGGGGTTGACAATTTTCTTCATAAATCTCTTCTTTCATAACAAAAGGTTCTTGGTATTGAGCATGATATACATCCCTGAGATCTTCTACAATCTCAATGGTGAATCCTTTGTCTTCTAAGGCTATTGTGAGATTTTGAAGGGTGTCTTCATACGTTTGGCAATGTGGTTTGGTAAAGTCAATAAACCTACTGATGAGGTGTATGAAAGATGATATACCCCTATCTTTGCAACAACCCTTAAACCAATCTTGCAAAAAGGATGGCAGAGAGAGTATGAATAATTTTATCAGAACATCCTCCCCTCCCAATTCTWTCTCGCTCATATACTCCAAAAAATTTACGATRTGAGGAGTTGGGAGGCCCCAAAATCTTGGMGRGTTGCTTAACCATTTTGTATCAAAACAAGTTGGGTATCCTTGAAGGCTTTTGAAATCAATAGTTGGATACACTTGTTCCCAGGACACCATAATCCCATAACTTGGAAATATCACAGAGTTGAGAGTAAGGTGGCACCTAGGAAAAGGTTAGTGGAGTCGCCAGACAATTTTCTTGAAATTATCAAAGGAAAAAGGGAATCACCCTTAGTGGAGTCGCCAAGTAAGCTTGTAAGATAAAGACTCTTGAGGAAAGGCTTACCGAAAAAGTGTCGTCTTTTACGAGAATTGACTCAGTGTTCCCCGGCAACAGCGCCAAAATGTTATCGCGCAGATTGTACTTGGGAGTAAAGGATAGGTGAAAGAAAGGCAAACTGGCGAAACTGAGACTATCCTACCACTGTCACCTCGATAGGATAGCTCTTTCTATTTAGGGTGGTAGGCCCAGGGGACACGTCCCAGGTGACCTGGGTTTTGAGAAGGCAAAGGCTTATGGCTAAGTGAAAGTTTCCCCCCTCACAAGTCACCACCGATCAGAAAGTCCGGCTAAACAGCCAATAAAGATAAAGGTAACCGGAAGTATAAATGATAACCAGAAGTGTACCTGCCCGAGACAAAGCAACAAGAAAACTATATATGTGCAAGATCACTTGCTGGTTAGTACTTCATATAATCAAGAACTTTCTGATATAAAGCAATTGATAGACAATATTGATGAAGCAAGTCAATGATGTACAATAGCAATGATTACAATATATCACTTCATAATAAATGCTAAAGAAGCTTCACAATCAGCAATGGCAATTTATCATTAATGTAACAATACCAACATTAGAAGCAATGCTTTAGCCAATCTTTCAATTGTTTTCAAAGATACAATAATGTTGCATGGATATGATTATAACACAAGTAAATGACAGCAACAATAGGGTTAATAAGTGTTAGTCTAAGCTAGGGTTAGAAGGAGTTAATGATTGTTCAAGAGTATTTGGAAGTTGTGATCAAAAAGCACTCAAATACAAGGTCTTAGATCAATGCGCTATTAGGGCAAATGGAGTCAAACTAGCTGCAAATGTTGAAGGGCCAAAATGATAGTGATAGGGCCAAAGACAAGAGGGATATGATGGTTGAAGTGTTGCTAAGGCAAGGCATCAACCTATCAACCCTAGGAGAAGACGACTCACTAAGGTGTAGTAAACCTAGGCCTTAGTGTGTCTTCCTCCTTCTTTAGGTCAAAGGGAAAAGTAAAAACGGCTAGCTTGAAGAGTAAAAGGTAGAGTGTTGCTATGGCAAGGCTCTAACATCTATCTTCAGCAAATAAAATGGCTCTTGGAATAACTTAGTAGGGACATGAAACAAGGACACCAACATGTTCTTATTCCCTAGGGTTTAATCCAACAAATTTCATTAAAATGTAAGTAAAAGATACCATAACCATTTAAATAAAGAAGGATTGCAGAAATTCACTTACATTCACCAAGCATTCATTAAGCCAAAACCTAGTTGTAAACCTTCCACCAAGAGAATGCAGAAAATAGCCAAGAAATGCCTCCTTCAACAAGTGCGCACTAGTAATTTCAACAAAAAACCCTAAAGGGGCTGAAAATTTCAGATCTCACATAAGTGTGAGTGAAAGATGATGATAATAAGAGAGTTTTAGCTCTCTATTTATACAATAGCAATGACCTTAATTTTAACATTGTTTTACATTAAAATGCCAACAAGGCCAACAAGGCCAACAAGGCCAAAGTACAAAATAACATTGTTTTACATTAAAATGTCATAATGAAACCCTAATCAAGAAAATAATGAGGACGTCATGCCCTTTTAGGGTGACGTTATCCCTTTCTACGGAAAATGTTACCTCCTGGAGCAAAACGTTAGCCCTCCTTGGGCCTCTGGAAGCTGCCACACGTGCCAAACATGCCATAGTTGCCTCCCACTACTCCCATATCACTGCATGACGTCATAAGAGGTCCTGAGTGACGTCATGGGCCTTTCAAGGCCAACCTCCTAGTGGAAAACACACAACCCCCCTGGGTATAGGTCTGCTCAGTTGCCTCTGGTGGAATGTCCTCCTCTTCCCTGGTGCAAACCCTTTGTCCAACTTATGCCCCCTATTGGGGTCTCAGCATCCATCTGGTGGGATCTCAGCCCCATGGACATCCGAAATAATCATCTCCCCGTGTGTACCTGTCCAATATGGTACCTGTCCGTCGGGTATGGTCCTGCACATCAACAGATACGCCCTCCATGGGCTCATAAGTCACAAGGATCATAGCAATGTCAATCACATCCAATCATCAATTTTATTAAACATGTGCATAAAACCCCTTTTACTCAGTCAAGTGTTCAAAGACATTATACAAATCTGCAAGGCAAGTTTGGAAGAAGTGACAGGGTGTCCTATTGGGCTAGTGTCCACTAGATGTGGGATGTTTCCGGGAGAAATCAAATCCAAGTCATGTTAGTGGATGAGGTGGATAAGGGATGTCCTGACAAGGGGTGCAATGATAGCAGGGAAATGGATGGCTTACCTGTGGGTGCCTTTGTAGAAGGCGAGTTGCACCTGTCTTGGATGCAAATGTTTCCAAGCCTATTCATGCCTTTTATCTTTGTTCTTTATTGCTTTTTCTTTCAAGAAGCTAATCATGGGACACTTCCCTGGCATGGTGACCAGTGGTGGCAATGTTACCCACAAGCACTTTCACGGAAATGAGAAGGTTGGCTCGTAATGAGACCCCCTTTCTCTTGGCTATGCTACCAAGAGCCACTACCCTGGCGTGGTAACCAGCTGCTAGTAGTGTCATACCGCTAGATTCCCATGGACCTAATAGGTTGGTTCGTGATGAGACCCCCTATCCTCTGACTAGGTCTTGTTTTAGTATTTTTATGGGTCCCTCTTGTTTCTTGCTGGGAAGCTTTTTACGGCTTTCTCGGGGATCCCTGGGTGAAGCATCTCGAGGTTTTATTTTTAGGCTTTTGTCTTTTGCCAGCTACTTTTACCTTCTGGGCCTTTAGCCCCTTCTTCCCACAAGGTAAGGTGCAACCCTTAAATAATTGGCCAACCCAATGCCTGGACCAGTGTAAAGGATGGATGAGCGAGAAGTAAGACGAAAAGTGGTAAGTATGACGGGGGCGAACGATGACTTTTCATGAATCCCCCCAGTGGCAACTCAAAACCTATGGGCACAAGCTTACTAGGGCATCCTGTCATCCCCCCCAGACATGGTCAAGTGGATAAGTATAAGATCCAAGCACCCGTTAGAAACAAAAAGAACTAAATGCACATATTCAAAGGTTTTGAGGATCAGAGTGACACATACCATGATACTCAGACTCATTACCTCATGGAGCAAGATCCATCTCCGCTACAGGACCAGGCCGAGGTGATGGATGTTGCTGCTGCTGACAAAGTGGAAGCGCTGAAGAAAGAAAGGATGGTCCCTCGAGGGCCATGCTCAAGCCAATCTACCTCTCGGTACTCCATGTCTAGGACCTATGGGCTTTGAGACATAATCTCCTTAGTTATCCCTAAAGTGGGGGATAACAAACCTCACTCCTATTCAGAGATGACTGTCTGTAGGGTTGGAGTCTTAGGAAAACCAAGTCCCCAACCTCAATGTTGCACTCTATCCTGTGCCTGTCCGCACTCATCTTCTGTCGATTTTGCGTTGTTCGCAGGTTCTCTTTCAGTAACTTGAGAATCTCCTGACTCTTAGTGATCCAATCCTTGGCTTTGGGAGCTCTGCTCTCCCTGAAAACCAACTCTATCAAAGTGAGAGCACCATAATCATACAATGCTCGGAAGGGTGTCATGCCAATGGACATGTGGAAGGTGGTGTTGTAGCAATACTCCCCTAGATGTAGCCACCTGACCCATGTTCTTTGTTGTCCATTCACATAGTTTCTCAAATACCCCTCAACCCACTTGTTGACTATCTCGGTCTGCATGTCTGTCTGAGGGTGATAGCTGGTGTTGGGTGTCAACTCTGTCCCCACCAATCTAAACAACTCCCTCAAAAATCTACCACTAAACCAATTGTCCCCGTCACTGAAGATGTTCCTCGGCAACCCATGGAGCCTGAAGACCTCTCTGAAGAATAACTCGGCCACCTGAACTGCGTTGTAATTTGTCGATATGGCATAGAAATGAGCAAACTTGGTCAATCTGTCGACCACCACATAGATGCAGTCCTTACCCCGAACCTTGGGTAGGCCTGTGATGAAGTCCATCGATATGCTCTCCCATTTCTACTCTGGAATGGGAAGTGGCTGAAGTAGTCCTGCTGGAAGTGTAGGCTCTGACTTATTCTGCTGACAAGTCACACACTCGTTGATGTACCTCATAACATCCTGCTTGAGGCCCTTCCATGAGAACCTCTCTTTGATTTGCCTGTAGGTTTTGAAAAACCCCTGATGGCCTGCCAATGGTGAATCATTAACTACGGCTAGGATTTTCTTCTTGAGCCCTAAACCTGGCACTAAGTAGACTCTGTCCTTGTAGAATATGACATCGTCAATTATCTTGTACGTATCATCCTGAACCTGTCCATCCAAAACCTCACAAGCGAACTCGTTCTTGGAATATTCCACTAACAAGTGGGATTTCCAATCCGTTGAAACCTACATCAAAGGACATGCCACGGGTCTCCTAGACAATGCATCGGACAGAATGTTCTTCTTCCCCTTGACATACTCTGTGTCAAAATTGAAGGCCTGCACCTTCGTCACCCATTTATGTTGGTGCTCACTGAGATCCTTCTGCTCAAGGAAATACTTTAAGCTGTTGTGATCTATTTTGACCATGAATTTGTTGCCCACCAAATATTGTCTGAATTTGGTCAAGGCATGCATGATTGCCAGCATTTCCTTGTCATAAATAGAGTATAGCCTCTCGGGTTGACTGAGCTTCCTACTCTCGAACACAATGGAGTGTCCTCCCTGCATCAAAATTGCCTCGATACCCTCACCGGACGCATCACACTCTAATACAAACGGTAAAGTGAAGTCTGGTAATGCTAGCACTGGACATGTGCCCATGACTTCCTTCATGTGATCAAAGGCTTTCTGTGACTCATCGGTCCAGATGAAAGCCCCATGTCTGGAGAGATCTGTAAGTGGTGCTCCAAGATGAGAAAAACCCCTGACAAACCACTTGTAATAGTTGCATAGCCCAAAGAAGCTCCTCAACTCTATCACATTCCTAGGCGTTGGCCAACCTAGAATGGCCCTGAGCTTCTCTTGGTGCACCTGTACCCCCTGTGCACTGATAATGTGGCCCAAGTAAAGTAGTTTTGTCATACCGAACTCACACTTGGACTCTTTGGCGTATAGCAACTGTGTCTCCACGATGCTTAGTACCTCACCCAAGTGCCTCATATGCTCCTGCCATGTCTTGTTGTAGACCAAGATATCGTTGAAGAAAACCAAGACTGATTTCCTCAACCGATCCCTGAATGTGTGGTTCATGCAAGATTGAAATGTAGTCGGTGCATTGGTTAGCCCAAATGGCATAACCAGGAACTCAAAATGACCAAAGTGGCATCTGAATGTCGTCTTCCTTATGTCCTCTCGGATGTTGATCTGATGATATCCAGAGCATAGATCAATCTTCAAGAAGAAAACTGCCCCATGCAGTTCATTTATCAACTCATCGATGCGAGGGATAGGATACCGGTTCTTGATGGTTTTCTTGTTCAAGGCCCAATAATCGATGCATATCCTCATGGTACCATCCTTCTTCAAAACTAAGACGACTGAAGAAGCGAATGGACTGTTGCTAGGTCTGATGTGTCCCATCGCTAGAAATTCCTTAATTGCCTTCTCTATCTCATCCTTGAACCTCCTAGGATGACGATAGGTTGGTGTGATCATAGGTTTGGCTCCCTCCTCCAACTCAATGGTGTGCTCAAAACCCCTATCAGGTGGTCTCCCTGGTGGAATCGAACCAAAAACCTGTTGATGTCATCCCTGTTATCGCGCAGTTTGTAGTTAAGATAGTAAATGGAT
>JASDQU010884064.1:15547-28378 GCA_032191745.1 Picea mariana | reverse complement strand
TATATATACCAAGGAGACATTTTCATTTTGAATCATCTTGTACTTGAACATTTAAGTGGGGTAAAAGGAGGTTGCCCCCTCGAAGAGGCTTATTATTTGAAATTATCTCTTTTTCAAGGCATTGAGTACTTTTCCTGAGGTTTTTATATGCTATATTGATGTTTGGTTCTTAACAGATACCCTTTCAAAAATAAACGGGGAGAGTAGTCAGAGGCAGAGAGAGCATATTGACAGGGGGAGTCATTCAATTATGGAAGGCAGCGCATCAATGTAGGGGGAGTTACTCAAGTTCATATTTTGGTCAACAAAATGCAGACAAACAAAGGTTGACCATAAGGGGAGAAACCCTTTTCCATTGATGTCAAAGGGGGAGAGTAAATTCATAGAGAAAAGCATCATCAGATGGGGATTTTGTGTATGAAGTTATCATGTTGCCATTAATGACAAAGGAGGAGATTATTGGACATATTGTCATTGATATGTTTTCATTGATGTCAACAATTGATGTCATTGTGATGTGATGATAAGTTTTTATGATAAATTGTCATTGTTGAGTTATCATTGATGAAATTTTTATTGATTTCAACATTATAAAAGCTAGCAGAGAATGAAAATGTCAAACAATGTGTAGAGAATGAAAATTTCAGACAACATGCAGAGATCAAAGCTCATAAGGAAAAGCACATTGTAGAAACATGATCAGATTAAGTCGTGACCATTGGATATGCAAGCGCCAGATCAATGGCAGGGACTGATTGTGAAGCATGAAGGGAGAATTAAACAACACGTTAATTCCAATCCTAGAATTATCCTAGACCATCAGATTACAAGAGAAGGACCATTGGAGGATTGGTCAACGATCAGATCAAGTCATGACCATTGGATATGCAAGCACCATATCAAGGACAGGGATTGATTACAGAGCGCGAAGGGAGAATTAAAATACACATTATTTCCAATCCTGCAATTAGTCTAGATCATTGGATCTCATGGACTCAAAGATCAACGACTATGGTTGATCCACCAATAATCACAAAACTTCAAATTGCGGAGCTTGGGTGAAGGACTAAACCACGTGCAAGTTACGGTTCCACAATCCAGATCAACCGTTGGATCAAGTTGAGTGGAAGGACATAGTAAGTCATGAACCAGAGATCATGGAAGTGACATACTCATGGTCAACCCGAATTTTACCACTTTAGGTAATCGATCGGAGGAAATATGCATGAAGGAATTTTAGCTAAAGCCGAAGTTCTGAAGTAAACGTGAGCCATCCGATCATAGGAATTTTTTTGGGAAAAATAAGAGTCGTTGGATTTAAACCAAGGCAAAGAAGCATTGCAAACATATCGAGTTGTCTATATAAGATCACGATCAATGAACAACATTCATTTCAGGTTAAAATTTGTGAGGAGGTTACAGTTCGGGTAATCTCACTTCGGGTAAAACGTGAAGTAAGAAAGGACGAAGTCCCGAAGTGGACATGATTCATCCATTCTGAGGAAAACTTCAAATAATATACCAACCATTGGATCGAGTAAAGTGGAAGGACATTGTAAGCCACAAATGTTTCAAAGAGGACATGAGTCATCTGATCTGAGAAATATTTTGAGAGTCATATTGATCGTCTAATCTATATAAAGTGGAAGGATAGGATAAAAACGAAGTCTGAAGTGCCAAATTCTCGAAGTAAATGAGGACCATCGAATATGGAAAAGACATGATGGTCATTGGATCATAATAGTGGTCAAATTTGGTGTTGACCACTTCGAAGAAAAAGTACTCATAACATATGAGTTCACTTGAAGGTTGAAGTTCCAAAGTCACTCTCAGTTGTTGATTTGAGATACATTTCGAGAGTTAGGAAAACCGTTAGATATAGGAGAAGAACATGTTCCACATGAGGAGATCCATGTCAGCAAGGACATGTGGCACAATCAAATGATGACAAGTGTCAAAGTACAATTGGAATTTTAGTTATGTGTAAGTCAATAATCTAAGTGACATGTGGAAGCCACTTAGTCAGTGCCATGTCAACAAGTGACATCAACGAGTTATGCCACTCTGGGAGTTTTTACTTCGAGAGTTTCACCACTAGAAAGTGTCAGGAGTTTCAATACTAAACAACATCTTCTTGATCTGTTGGAGCACAACTCTGATTTTGAGAGTCATACCAGAGAACAAGAAATCATGGAAGAATTAGTTCTGAAGTGTCTTCCAACATATTGTTTTTCTTCTTGTCTCCTCATGCACATACCAGGCTTTGAGAATTTTTATTAAAGAGTGGAAGAATTGTTGTGTCCATAGATAGGAGGGAAGTTGTGCAACTTTCCATACTTTTAGATAATGCGCAATGTGAGCAATTGGGTTAGATTGACCATCATATATCTCCAAGGATATCATATGACTCTTCTACTTCCAATCTTGTCCCAGCTAAGGTATGTTCCTTAGTGGAAGAAACTGATGTTGTATATCAATATTGACTTTTTTCCAATAGGATAGAGTTTCTTTGTGGTATCCCACCACCTAGATGGAAACGACTTCAGGGATATGTAAAGTGATTATATTTTGTGTTCTGCTGCAACCCTAACCTCCATGTCAATGAGAATTTTTTTTAAATCCGAGGTGCCATCATATGTTTTACATTCATTGATCTTCATTCCAATCCACCTTACTACTCGGATAGTTTCACAATGCCTTCAAAATGTCTCATACATGCCTTGTTGCCAATTGTCAAAAGTTGCTTAAGAATCTTCATTTATTGACTGAGTTCTTTGCCAACTTACGGATCCATCTACAATGGGATTAATGTAAGCTACTTGTTTTACTGTACTAAGAGCATACAAAAAATCAATGAAGTATGCCTCCTTGTTATCATCGGTTGGTTCAGTGTATCTTGGACCTTGATAGGGATCTAGTGGTTGAGTAACTTTTGTGTCGTCATATTTGAAGGTCATAGTTTCCTTCTTAAGATCGATGAAAACATAATTTTCATAGGACCAATCAATTCCTAATATGGTTGGATAAGGATCCTTCTCCCCCATTATCTCAATCATCTCGAAATCAACTCCGTCTTTATGTTGACCAAGCATAATTCAATATTTTTCATCCTCCCCATAGGATAGATGCAATACTGATTTTCCATCTGCAACTGAATAGGGGAATATATGATCTTGGGCTTACCCATTTCTTCCCAAGTATTCTTTGGAAATATGTTGACATCAGAGCCCAAATCTAACCTAACATCCCTGATCCGATAGTCATCAATTCAAGCATTCAGCCCGAACTCCTTTCCAAATCTTCTTTTCCTTCTTTGGATTCTACTTGCACTCTTTTCTAGAAGAGTGGCGAAGATAAGATCCTCTGGCTTCTGTTCAGTGCCCAATGGAAACTTTATTGCATTTCACAACTTTCAAGTGAGCTATGCATCATCTAATATATCAAAAACCATCTTTAGCTATAGATCAACAACCTTTTGTTCTTTTCTTGAGTGATCCATCTAAATGGGTGACTCTTTGATAGTCTTTGGTTGGTGGGGTTTTTATTGAAATATTAATTCCACAACTTCATGTGTTAAAGGATCTTGCATCTACTTAAACATATAAATTGCTCTTTTAAATAATTCCTTGTTCTAGATAGGATCATACTTGGTAGTTTTTGGGATAGCCTTTTGTATTTTTACTTAATGTGGAATTTATGTGTCTTTGTCAATTTTTGCACATCCTCTAGTGACAATATTAATATTAGGACCCTCTCTATCAGCCATAGCTCTAGGTTCATAATTTACCATATTGGTACCTCTATGTCTGGCCCAATCCTACCGTTTTGAAATAAGGTATGGACAATCTTCTGTAGCATGGGTAATATTTTGGCAATGTGTGCACCAAAGTCTTCTTGGAAGTGGATAATCTCTCTCCAAGTGTCCTTGTTTATCACAATTATAACAATGAACTAGTCTTGTTCCTCCAGTTCATCCTCCCTGGTATCCCCCTCCACCTTTGTGACCTCTTACAGGTCCTTGAGGTCCTTCATTGACCCTAAATGTAGACCGATCTAATCTATCCACAAGAGCATCCAGAGCTATGCATTGATTAGTGTTATGTGAAGGTAAACCGTAGCATTCACAATACATGGTATTCAAAGCATGGATGTACTTTTGTAAAAATGGAAAATGCCTCAGAGAATTCCCATGAAGATCTCACAATACTTGGTACTTTGAGCTCCTTTATTATTCAGGAACACGTGGTATTGAACTGGTCCATGAAACGATGTTGAAGAAACAACATGTGCAACTCCTCCCACTAGTACCATTGGAGGAGGGACTATATTAGAAGGGCCTATACCTCTTAGTCTTAGACATTCATTAGCCACATGACCTTCCCTATAATAACCCATACATCAGACTTGTGGTAGACCTACTTTCGTAAGGGTCAACTCTTGGATTTTCTCAGTCAGCACAAAGATTTGGCCATGCAATTGAAAAATATTATCATCCTCTAGACATCTCATGATTCTTAAATTCCCTATATATCCTTCCATATCCTCGATATTAATTGTCTTCTCCATTGCCTTTCCCAACATAGCTATCCTTTACTGATTTATAGGGATATTTGGCAAAAGTAAAAACCCATGAATAAACCATTCTCTCTAATGATCCTCATGCATAGAATTCACTAATTTTCCTATCACATATTTAAACCTTTGGTTTTAATCTTGAGTATACTCAACATCCCTTTTCTTTATCTCCCACAACACAAAGAGAGGTTTTTGTTTTGATTGAGGAAACCATAATTGTACTATAAATATCTGCTTCACCTAAAAGAGCATGCAGACTTGCCCTTGAGCCCCTGTTTCGATTTCCTTCATGTACCATTTCAAGGACCAACCTTAATGTACTAACTTATTCACATCCATAGTTATGTGAGACCGCCATATGTCTTCACATAGTGTTATATCAAAAAACACCACACTCATGCTTTTGTGCCATGGCCTAACCCATTCCCAATGCTTGCTAGAATTTTCTCCAAATGTACCTCTCAAAATCATCTAAAAAGATGATTTAAGAGCATTTCCATGTGTTGCACTAGGGAAACCTATGGATATGCTCTTAAATCATGTTTTTTAAATGATTTTGAGAGGTACCTTTGGGGAAAATTCTAGAAAGCATTAGGAAATGGTTAGGCCATGGCACAAAAGCATGAGTGTGGAATTTTGTGTTATAACACATAAAAACCAATGTTGTTCAATGTATTCATCACCCTTACCCAAAAATTCAGGGTATAGGGTGAGAGATCCTACATGTTGATTCACCATTGTGGGATTCAAAAAACCTACCAGAATGAACCATGATGGTCCTAGTTGTGATACAAATAAAAAAATGGCTACACTTACACTACTACTACTAATACTACTTGTACTTGCTAGACTTTAAGAATTAGAATAATAGAATTGACAGAAATATTTGTTGTATAAATTACCAAATTTATGGATGGCACTAGGGGAATGGGTGATTTATGGCTGGTTCCTTTACCTCCAAAGTGAAATTATTTGATCTAGGGGGTCTCATTCATTTGTAGTAAAACCTTGATCCACAATGGGATTTATGACAACATTCTTTCTCTACCTCCCTCTTTAAATACTACTTTGTCCTTTGAGAAGGCTTGATGATTATCTGTAGCAAATTCGATAATATAACCCTCTTGAAAAAATTTCATCGAAAAATCCATAGCATGAGAGATCAGATGATATAAATGGTGAATATCCGCTAAACCCTCAAGAGTCTAGTTATATTTCCTTTTGACTCAATCTTTGTATTCTAATACTTCTTGCAAGAGATATAACCACTGAAATACCTCTTTTCGGAACCTAATCCAAAAGATTTTGTACTGGTCACTAGTAGGTTCTGAATATAACATCGTTCTTTGAACAAACCTAAAGCTCTTGTGTCTCAACTCCACTTCTTTTTGTATGAACGTGTTGGATCTTCTTTCCCACCAATTCTCAATATAATATTTGTAAATCTGATGAGGCATTCTCTAAAACGCATTTTAAAGCTCAGGTCTCGGCAAAAGAACCAATTGTTGGTGCAATATTGAGACTAGGATTCTCTAAAGTTTCCAACAAAAAACATCGTTGTAATCTAGATGTTTCATCATCTTTCATCCTTCCGTAAGTGAAGGAAGTCTCACCCCAGGCATGACCTAGACTTGGAAGATGATGTGAGTTAGAAAGAATGCAACATAATATTTACATTAACATTAATTAGAGACATGAAATAGATCCCAAGGACATTCATAAACAAAAATTGAATACTTGATCATTCAATAAATAAGAAATTATGTGACATAACTATAGATCCATGCACATCATATCATATTATAATAGAAAGAAAATGTAGGTCCCAAACACTTCTTTATATTAGCAACTCCAATCATTCCAAAATCAACATATCACTTGCAAATTTGGGTCATTTTGCGATGGCTATTTCGATGCTCTTGCGATGCTATGTCGTGGATATTGCGACGAATCTTGAGTCTCTCAAACGTCTTTTCATGTGACATGGAAATTTCGATGGACTTGAATTAATGTCACAAGAGCGACGACCGTAGGGAACTACTCACAACTGCGACAAAAAAAGAAATATTGTCACCAATACGACAATATAGGCAAACTAAGTAAAACTAATTGTTCATCGCTATTGCAACAACCACATGGTATAATGCGCCGACAACTTTTCGTGGTTAATATAGCATCTTCATCGCAGAATTTCTATTGTGCGTCGCAATTGCGATGAAAACTTTTCATTGTTTATATAGCAAATTTGTCGCATGGTTTTTAGTGTTGTCTCAATTGCGACGCCCACAAGGTATATAGTGACGGACAACTTTCATGGTTTATATAGCAAATTTATCGCAACATTCCTATAGTGCATCACAATTGTGACGACAACTTTTCATGGTTTGTACAACAAATTCATCGCAACAATTCTACAATGTGTTACAATTGAGATGACAACTTTTCGTGGTTGAAATAGCAAATTTGTGGCATGATTTTTTTGTTGTCGCAATTACGACGCCCTCACGGTATATAGTGACGAGAAACTTTCTTGGTTTATATAGCAATTTCATCACAGAAATTTTTTCGTTGTCGCAATTGCGACGACAACTATTTATTTAAAAAAAATATTTATGGGCAAAATAAATAAAATTTTATTTTTGAGCAATCTTGTGAGAATCTTTAAAATTAAGGGTTTATTGGGATTTATGCCAAGTAGTTTTTGGTGTTTTATAGTATATTGATGATGTCTTAGTGGTGATTTTATCATTGACATTAGAAACATTTTAGGGTGGGGTTACTAATATTAAATGACTTCATTTATACATGAACTAGGTTATAGTCATATAATGATGATGATAGTTAATATGATCATGATGGCAATGCCCCTCTTAAATTAAATACAACATTTTGAATGTTTGGAACTCTTAGGTGGTTATGGTACCTTAGACAAGTTCAATTTTCATTTTCATTTAATTATAAATGAAAATGAAAATTGAACTTGTCTAAGGTACCATAACCACCTAAGAGTTCCAAACATGCAAAATATTGTATTTAATTTAAGAGGGGCATTTCCATCATGATCATCTTAACTATCATTCTCATTATATGACTATAACCTAGTTCATGTATAAATGAAGACATTTAATACTAGTAACCCCACCCTAAAATGTTTCTAATGACAATGATAAAAGAATCACTAAGACATCATCAATATACAAGAAAACACCAAAACCTACTAGCAAAAAATACTTCCTCTTTGAAAAAATAAACTAAATTATTGTAGTGCCTATTTAAAAAATATTCTTAAAAAATATTAACAAGATTTTCCAACATTCCCCGTTGTATACCTGAAATATGTCTGCAAAAACTTGTATAGATATGCACTCTAGATATGGGGTATTTACACCAGTGCAAATTTGGTTATGCACTCTCGATATGGGTGTATTGATTATGAAAGATACATGGTATACTCCATGACTGGTTGACAAAGTAATGAACATACTACTAAGTTAGTTGTTTTATCTAGTATATACCTAAATTGAGTCAGTTATGGTTATAGATTGCAATACGACATATGGATGTAAAGGAAATCATATGACGAGATACTCATCAATGGGGTATGAATAAGAGAAATAACATATTCAATATAAGTAATGGCATAAGATATGATATGTAATTGATGAGTAAGGATCAGAGAACATGTAGTGTAGATATTTAATAGTACATACACTACATACCTATAACAATGTTGTATCAAATATATCACGAGTATTAAGCTCAGGATTCAATGAGAGTTGAGAGTTCAATACAAGTCAAACCAAAGAAATAGGATAAAGATAAACAACTTTCAACATAGATAAGCTAATCCCTATGAATAGTAAGTAGTATGTGTGATTAACCTATGTTAGTTTCCATAAGTAATAGCTAAACCAATAAGCATGATATAATATTTTGTCAATGTGTGAAATCAATGCAATGTAATCTACATAATGAGAATCAACTTATTGTATATACCATCTTACTTTACCATGTCATTTCTTAGCTGAATATAGTGTTTTTATACTACAATAGTGTCACTACTAGTTATGGATAATAGTATAAGTTTACTAGTTCATCTTATTGGAATGTGATTATTACACTCAAATCACCATAAGTACTTACATAATTTTATACACCTTGTAAACTAATTTCTAAGGTAGCTATAAGAAATACACTAATCAAACATGTAGAGCTTAGTGATGGGATAGATAAGGCTACTAGTGTTTATAACAAGATATATGACTCGCACTTATTCTGTAATCATTAAACCTTAACCAAGATAAGTATGGATATGTAACTTGTATTGTGATTATGCCATACTAAGACCTCTTTCTTCAAAATCTAACTTACCTTGGATCAAGCTAGGTGACAAGTACTATGGAGATGGGAGTTGCAAGGTGGAGGAGAAAATTCCTCCAAGTTGGTAGCTGGACAACCTTACAGGTACAAGTAGGGATTTCAACACAGAGGCAGAAAAAGTGATTGGCAAGGAGGATTATCCTCACCACATTTCCAGCCATGTTGTAGAGGAGCACCTCCAAATCCTCTTCGAGATCAGGAAAAAGTAGGAGGACCATGTACACTCTCAGATTGTCATCAACCAAAGAATGAAAATCTTTTTCGAGGTGCTCTCAGATGCTCCATGGAATACTAGATGTCCGATGTGCAACCAACGGTTCACTCAAGCATACACTATTCATGGACATCCAACCCCACCAATGGATTGAACCCCCCAGGTTTCATCTTTTTTGTCTTTCTAGTTGCAGAGTCGGTGGTCCAATAGGCCATGACAATATGATATATGTGAAATGTACATTTAATTAGAAAATGTGGCATCATGTGTATAAATACATAATGGAAATTTTTTCCCAATGGAAAATTCATGCCCCGGAAGTAAGAAATAGAACTAGGGCCCAAATTACAAAATTCACATGTCGGAAAAGAAAAATGAAAGTATTCATTGTCCCTTTCTGCCCTTTCTATTACCAAAGTAATCTTCAATGGTGATCTTACACATGTTTGTTCTTGCAGAACCTCAAGGTTGTTGACATCAAGTGTTTTTGTGAAAGTGTATGCACCCTTGCATCTCAAAGAAGGCAATCAAATATCTAAGCCAATTGTTCAATTTATTTGCATCAAGTCTGTTATTAAATATGGTTTCCACCTTGGCATTTATTTTGAAAGGATTAGCTACACCCAATATCAATTGTTGGCCAATTGAAGTGTTGTTTCTAATAGAATTGACGCTTAGGGGATTTACCCACACACTTGGGATAGAGATTATATGCTCTCTCACAAGGATGAACCATGCTTATCTTATACATCATTGAATTAACTAAAATATTTTTTTCTTTCACGCAATACATTGTGAGCCTATGAAATTACTCTATAGTTGATGAACCTATCATTCAATATATTGAATTCTTTTTGGAAATGATTTCCTCCTTGTTTCACATGGGAATTACATCATAATGCTCCTTGATATTCGATAACCTAGTAATTCAAACTCCAAGGGTTCTTCTCCAATAGTAGATAATTTTTGTATTTCCAAACCATCAATATGTTTCTCACAACTTTCCAATGTTGTAGGTTTGGAAACCAATGCTTTGGTTCCAAAATTAATCAACATGAACTCTAAACTTGGTTAGTGACTCTTCCAAGGTTTGGTTCTTAAAACACATTGCTTATTTTAATTTATGTGTGTGTGCAATAGGAATTACAAATAAACATCCACAAATGACATTCAAGCATCAGCAGGAAACACATAATGCTTGCATAAAAATAACAATGGATTCACTAAGGGGGCCTTGGTTCATTGGTAAGGTCGATGGAGTAGTAAGCCATCCACCATGTTTCCATTCTTGTTGTGGTTTTCCACACTCAAATGGCATGAGTCCCAAAGAGATGAATATGAGTTGAAGACTTGAACAATTTTGGCGAAAAAGCTACCCCTCAAACCTGGCACCTAAGTCAAAGGAATTTTGTGTTATGCAATGCAACCCTCAACCTCAATGTGCGCTTATCAAACCACTTCCAACAAAAATAAATGTGTAATAATATCCATTATGAGACATATGTAAAACAAGTTTACATATTTGGTCAATGATCCTTAAAGGGCTCCATGTCTTGCCCCATCAATCACCTGTGGGTATACTTCATATGAATAAAATTAATATCTTGAAAAAATGATTGTCATTCCTTTTTCCCCCATCGAAGTTATCATGATTCCCCCATATCTCTTAAAAATACAATGAAGGTATAGGATATCATTTCAAAGCCTCCCAGTTGTTGTCACCATGGGGTCTGAACATTCATTGTTTCTATAATGTACTATATCTTAAACATCTGACATGAATATCTTTCAACAAATTGATGAATGACAAGTATTGTTGTCCACCTTTCTTGGGTACTTTGACATCATAGAAATGGAAGAATCAACACCAAACCACATATGGAAAAAATTGTATTGACTCTATGGACAGAAAAAGAAAGAAGATTTATGTCAAATCATCAGAAGTTGTCAAGAGGTCAGCAAGCATATCTTCTATCAAACATCAAGTAGTAAGGAAACTAGGCATGGAATATATCTCCCACATTTCCATAAACAGAAAAACTAGATTTTGGTCAAAAACTTGAAAGAAATATCAGTCTTACTTGATGAACAATAATGACATGATGATCATGAAGTTGTTGAATGATCCTGTTACAAACAATAGTCTTTTTGGAATTCGTACCACCCGCAACACCTGCAAAATTCATGTGCAAGTATATTTAATAAAAAATAATTAACATGTACATGAATATACATGATACATGTAGATAAGGTTTTTACAATATTCACTTCACACATCTGTCCTAATGTCATATGAAAAAAATCCTCTTAATCCATCTAGCATACAACATTGTCTATAGTTTTATACTTTAGGATTATTAATAATCTCTAAGATATTTTATGTAAGGAAAATGTTTTTAGAAATTTCAATTGTTGTAACTAATAATAATACAAATATCTAATAAATGTATGAGTTCTCCTTGTGCAGAAGCAACCACTTTTGTTAGTAAGCCTCTTGTGACATTAATACCATTTATCGATCATTATTATTGTATTTCCATACTAGTAGAATGTTATTGTCTATTTGTTCTAAGTATGGAAAATAATAATGCCAGGGACCATATAGCTGATTAAAAATAAGTGGAAAGTTGAGTTCATTATAGTGAGTATTTTTTTATAGCTAGTTGTACCAGTTGAAAAATGTTCATTTCAAATAATGATAGAGATTCTAGTTAGAATATGTCATAACAACCACTAGAAGTTCATGAGAATTGAATCTGGTAAATGTATGGAAGAGGTGTGCACATCGCATCTCTAGTCAATTGTACAAAGTATGCAACCCTAAAAAATATAAAATAATGGAATGAAACCATTGACAGAGGAAATACCAGTATAGCAATTGATCACCACATTCTAAGGCCAAGAAGCAAGGCTGAAACAAAAAATAAAATAGAACAATTTGAAAAAATACTTTCTCTTTGCAAAAATAAACTAAATTATTGTAGTGCCTATTTATAAAATATTCTCAAAAAATATGAATAAGATTTTCTAGCATTCCCCATTGTATACCTAAAATATGTCTACAAAAACTTGTATAGATATGCACTCTAGATATGGGGTATTTACACCAGTGCAAATTTGGGTATGCACTCTCGATATTGGTGTATTGATTATGAAAGATACATGGTATACTCCATGACTAGTTGACAAAGTAATGACCATACTACTAAGTTAGTTGTTGTATCTAGTATATACCCAAATTGAGTCAGTTATGGTTATAGATTGCAAGACGACCTATGGAAGTAAATGCAATTGTATGACGAGATACTCATCAATGGGGTATGAATAAGAGAAATCACATATTCAAGATAAATAATGGCATATGATATGATATGTAATTGATGAGTAAGAATTAGAGAACATGTAGTGTAGAGATTTAATAGTACGTACACTACATACCTATAAAAATCTTGTATCAAATATATCATGAGTATTAAGCTCAGGATTTAATGAGAGTAGAGAGTTCAATAAAAGTCAAATCAAAGAAATAGGATAAAGATGAACAACTTTCAACATAGATATGCTAATCCCTATGAATAGTAAGTAGTATGTGTGATTAACCTATGTTAGTTTCCATAAGTAATAGCTAAACCAATAAGCACGATATAATCTTTTGTCAATGT
>JASDQU010884064.1:0-15527 GCA_032191745.1 Picea mariana | reverse complement strand
GTTTTTTCTTATATGTCTTGAAGAATTACATTCATTGGAAGCACCAACTTCCTTTGTTTTCCAGCTGCAACTAGAAGGAGGCTCCAACCCCCTATGTTCTCAAGATACAACCTGAGGGAAGCTCCAACTCCCCAATTCTCTGGCTACAACTAGAAGGAGGCTACAACCCTCTAAGTTCTCCAGCTACAACCAGAAGGTGTCTACAACCACTTGTCCTTGCCCCATTCAACCGCCTTGAGGTAGAAGTAGAATGATGGAACCATTGTCACACTATCACTATGAGATATACCACTGTAAACCTGTAACAATAAACCTGAACCATGCATCAACCATGCATCCACCTGTACCTCAACCTGTAATCAACTTGTACCATAAACAAGTGCATCAACCATGCACCAACCTGTACCATAAACAAGTGCATCAACCATGCACCATCCTGTACCAAACAATCTGTAATCAACCTGTACCATAAACAAGTGAAACCAACCCTGTACCAAGTATGTACCGATCATGTGTCAAGTACTCATCAACTATGACTCATCAATTTGTACCAACATCATCAACTATACACCTCATGTATGTGCCAATGCATCAACTACTTGTCTCAACCATGTACCCGACTTGTACCTCAACCAAAATTCCTCATCAATTTCATCATCCAAACATGATTTGTAACTCTGTAATAGACCTGGTGTATATGATCACATACCTGCAAACCTTTCTTAACATCAAACAACAAGAGACTAGCATATTCATCAAAATTTTCTCTAGTCTCACATGACTAGTTTTGGATTAGTCAACAACCCTAACTTGAAATAATCATAACTTTGTACCTGTAACGAATAAAGATTTGAAACTGATACATAATGTTATTCAGTGTGTTTTATGCAATTCCTTCAGGTGTCATTACTTGGAACCTCTCAGAAAAGGAGTTATAGAAAAAATGGCATACCTTGCTGATTTCTAGATTATTCTAGAGAGAGACCTTGTAGAGCGTGCTCGCATGGAATATTTGTTGAATTGATCTGAAACTGTTACACAACATACTATAGAATGTACTCTAACCAACACATTTGGTATTACTGAATTTGGATCTGTTATGAAGAATTTATGACGTTTTTACCTGAAACACATGTTTTTGACTAGTTTCAGGACTATCCACAAACCCTATTTTCGACGGAGTGTAACTCCAAAAATACAATGAACCACAATCTTAATATTTTACCACAAATACTTGGATATGTTTCCTCAATGGCATAACAATTTCACGGCCTTGAATTCCGACCTTTTTTTCTTCACCTTCCTCAGAAATTCAGCTTAGATATCCTTTGGTTACCCCAGACACCTATAGGTATTCAATATGCTCTAGTGAATCTTAAATGAGAGAGCCTTGCCTCTTATTTATACTCTCCAAGTAGATTCCTTAAAAACATCTTCTAGGTCACTTTTCCCACTTTCCTTATTTTAGGGTCAAACCACTTCTAATTTCTCCATTAAATTTATTATTTAAATAATTTAGTTTGTATTCACTTTGAATTATAGTGCACTCATCACTTCACATTATTATTTACCTTCTAAAATCTCTTAAACTACTTTGACTACTTTGACCTTTTGGGGCTTCTAGATGACATAAGAGGGTCCTCCAACTTCGTAAGGCCATAACTCTCAAACCATGAGGAGTTATGTGACATTCTACATACCACCAGAAATGGAATGACATGTACCATCCATATAGAATATTATTGGTTGAAAATATATCAAAAATCATACCATTATCCATCAAACAAACTTGGGTCCATTTCCCAACCCTCGGTTCTCCAACTTCTCATGGCCATAACTCACTAGAAAATTTGGGTCATTTTTCGATGGCTATTTCAACACTCTTGCAAAATTATGTCATGGATATTGTGACGAATATTGAGTCTCTAAAAAGTTGTTTCATGTGACATGGCAATTTCGATGAACTCGAATTAACGTCACAAGAGCGACGACCATAGGGAACTTCTCACAATTGCGAAAAAAAAAAGAAATATCGTCGCCAATACAACAATATAGGCAAAATAAGTGAAACCCAATGTTCATCGCTATTGCGAAGACAACATGGAATATAACAACGAACAAATTTCATGGTTTATATAGAAAATTCGTCGCAAAATTTCTATTGTGTGTGGCAATTGCAACGACAATTTTTTCATGGTCTATATAGCAAGTTCATAGCATGATTTTTATTTTCGTCAAAATTGCGACAACTTTTCTTGGTTTATATAGAAAATTTGTTGCAAGATTTTTATTGTCATCAAAATGGCGACGACAAATTTTCTTGGTTTATATAGCAAATTTGTTGCAGGTTTTTTATGGTCGTCGAAATTGCGACGACAACTTTTCTTGGTTTATATAGCAAATTTGTCGCAAATTTTTTTATTGTCGTTGAAATTGCGACAACATATTTTCTTGGTTTATATATATAATTCATCGCATAATTTCTGTTGTGTGTCGAAATTGTGACACAAAATATTTATTTAAAAAAAAAATTAAAAATTTATTTTTGGGAGAAATAAATAAATTTTTATTTTTGAGCAATCTTGTGGGAATCTTTAAAATTAAGGCTTTATTGGCAGAATCTTTTAAATTAAGGGCCATTCAATTTATTGGGAATATTTATAAATTAAGATAAATATTCCCTATTTTTTGTCACCCATTAATGAATGGGTAAATCTTTCGTATAATTGGTAAAAACCACCACCATGAATACCGCCTCCAAGAAACAACCTTCCAATCAAAAGTTATAGTGCTAGTTTCTAAGGAGTAGTGATGATATCCTAGATAGACATTGGATTCTACTAGGTATGTGGATATTCCATGCCATTCACCAATGCATCAAGAAAGTACCATGGGTGAGTTATACATTTCCATATCATGCCTTCGATGACAATTGTTAAGGAGGGGTTTGAAAATCTTCTCCTAACCCAATCGATATATAGCAAAGAGATTTGGATGAGGTGAAGAATGAGTTGTGCATTGTACCACTAATATCACTTTCAGAACTATCTCAATGCTTTGAGATAGAAATTAATGCCTTTAACTTATGATGGGTATTGTTATTACACAACATGCCCATCACATTGCTTACCATTCCGAGACAATATTCCATGCCATTCACCAATTCATCAAGAAAGTACCATGGATGAGTTATACATTTCCATATCATGCCTTCGATGACAATTGTTAAGGAGGGGTTTGAAAATATTCTTCTAATCCAATCGATATATAGAAAAGAGATTTGGACGAGGTGAAGAATGAGTTGTGCATTGTACAACTACTATCACTTTCAGAACTATCTCAATGCTTTGAGATAGAAATTAATGCCTTTAACTTATGATGGTTATTGTTATTACAAAACATGACCATCAAATTTCTTACCATTCTGAGACATCTAATGATGTCATGCATTGATATTTGACTTAGGACAAGGAGCTATTCTCCATTGTCCAAGTACTCTGAAAATGGATACTATATATCTTGGGTAATAACAAATTGATTCATTTTGATCATAATCAGCTTCAGTTCCTACATACAAAAAGTAAACCAAAAATAATTTCGACCTATGAAATGGATGAATTTTGGAATTTTGTAAAACAGTTACCCATAGTTATTTCTTTTATATGAGTATCGACATCCTCTATGCCATGGATAACTAGATAAAATGATAATTCTTAGAACTTCATCATATAGGTTCAACGAATCCATGGATGTTTCTTTTATATGAGTATCGACATCCTCTATGCAATGGATAACTAGAGAACATGATAATGCTTATAACTTCATCATATAGGTTCAACGAATCCATGAGCATGTATAGTCTTTCTTACAGTGTAACATTTATACTAATAAACATAAACATACACATGACACACACATGGTACTTACTCTTTCCAATTAGGTGATCAATTTTGGCTTCACTTACATTAAGGAAGATTGAAGGGAATTCATTGCAAGAATAAATTATATATATAAGTATTGAACATGTATATGTTCAATACTCTAATGTTAAACAAGGAGAAAATGCCTTCCTCATTTAGTGCTACCTTAATTGGGAATACATTTGATGTTCAATGTTAACTTCTTGAAGACATCCATCCACTATTGATTGAAGTAGAACCAAAGTTTTAGTGTTGAAAAATTTAGAGTCGAAACACAGAGAACCCATTGACATTGACTAGATCATTAACCAACAAGATAATATCTCTTTGATTGAATGGCATATCTACGTTCATATTTTTTCGAGCACAATAATAGCCACACCAAATGATTTTCTTACACATCAGCTATATCCACACCAAGTGATTTTCTTACACATCATTAGTTGAGTGTTTAGTTCCCTTAGTTGTGTAACACTACAACATTGTGATCCATTTCTTTTGAATATGGGGATGAATGATCATGGACCATGTGTTAACCATTAATAGGCCCATCCATGGAATATAATCTCTCTAGTAGGTACCAATAATTAATTTTCTTCAACACTTCAATGGACTATGGTGAAAAGCATAACAACTTCTCACCATAGATTCTTTCATACAAGGGAGCCAAAACTAAGTCAAATATAATGGAGTACTTATGCATGGATTATCCACAAGCCTTGGAAATAATCATGTACAAGTGAAAAGGAAGGCTACTAGGTGGGCTTGAAACAAGATAACTCTTAGCTCACACATACACAATACATAAGATAAGACTCCATGTAAACTCAATTTCACCACTATTTAAGGGAGTTTTAGCCTTTGGAATACATTGTGCAAGAAGATTAGATATGAAGTATACCTAATAAAATATCATCCCATGCTTGAGCACCCCATGCATAATCAAAATCCATCTTAACCATATGCATCTAGTGCCTCGTCTACCATACAAGAGGTTCAAGATAATTGCTAAGGCTTGAAGGTCCATTTGCAATTTTTTTATTAAGTGTACCTTACTTGTGGTAGTTTGGAATGGCTTAACTAAAAACCACCATGCCTTCACAATGTTATAAACATCATGCATTTTTATAAAATTTTGCAACCACCAAAGGCTTACTAACATTGTGGGAGGTGAGAACTCATACATCCTTTGAAGAGTATCAATGCCATATTTCTCGATTATGTCATCGCTCTATGATTTCAATGTTCAAAATTTTACATCCGCATTCTCAATCAAGGTATTTAGCATGTTTATGAATGGAAACAATTCCTCTTTGTATCCCACCTTGTGGAATCACAAGGCCTTAACATTGAAATCCTTGGGTTCCTTTCCTTTGCTTATTTTTCTGCTCGCAATTATTTTTGGAAGGTTCAACATCATTGTACATATCATAGAGGAATGAATAAGTAGGCTTTGAGGCAATGTTGAGTAGTAACACCATGTCCATGACACAATGAAAAGACATAATGAAAAGAAGGGTAATTCTCTTTGTTGTTTGAGACACAATGAAAAGAAGGGTAATGCTTTGAAAAAATATTATAAAATGATTGACATGGCCATTTCCAACCCCTCATGTTTAATCCTTAAAACTTATTATTGCATCTTCCCAAAAATTTCTTTTTTCATGTTGCACCAAGTTTAAAGTTTGCACATTGCTTGGAAAAAAGATGCTTTCCACATGTCACATGTCACAAGACTTTCAAAGTTGCATATATCATGTCACAATATTTTGGAAGTTGCATATTGCATATTCAAGTTCTATTTGTTGCCTAGACTCCATATCTCAAGAACAAGGCACCAGGTATTGCTTGCATTCTCACATCTTGAATCAAGGAGTATTGAATCAATATATACCAAGTCTTATAAGAGAAGCTGAAATTATCATCAAGTGTATAACAAAATTACATTCACAGATATATGCAAGCCATAGAAATAGCCTTGTGTATATTATTAGATCAAAAATTACCCATAATGTCAATGCATTATATGCATCATAACATGTTCAGCTATATAATGTACATCTAACTGTCTTATAAAATTATTACATGAAATCATGAATTTATTTTAGTCTTCTTTTGTGATTTCCAGGTCTTAAGTAATTCATCCATCTCCATGTCTTCATTTACTGGGTTCTCTTCAGTAGTTGATGTTGTTTCATTCCTTTCACGCCAAGTACGTATGGTCTTGTACCCACGACATGGATGTTGCTATGAGGGGCCATCACCTAAAAAAATAAAAAATATTAAATATATATGGACAATTTTTAAATATCATTGAAGTAGTTCATTAATATTAAAAAAAAACTCTGCAATGTAATTATTTACCTAGTCCTCTAATCAAAACCATTGGAATGGATGCCGACCTGTTCACGTGATCTTTAGGTTGAGGAGGATCAACTATGACATTCTCTGCCATTGAAATGGTAAAATTTATAAGTATAAAATTATTAAGTATATGATTAATATATAGACATTTTACCGTCGTGGGCCTCTGTCACAGGAACATATTGGGGTTGCACCTCACTGGGATGGGGCTGCTGGGGAGCACCATGATCTTCTGGCTACGTTGCACTATCAACACTCTATTGTCCTGTATGAATGGTTTTGTTGATAGTGTTGCTCCCTTGATTAAAACAAAGTAAGACATTAAATTATGGATGATATCAAACATTTACGTATTTTATAAGTAATGAAAGGTTAATGTGGACTGATTTTTATTTACCTTATCCCACAAATTGGATATTGGGGTCTTCCCCATGCTTTTCCTATGATCAACCATGGCTTTATAACCATACTTGTAACCAAGTTGGAGATCTTCCTCCATGGTTTAAGTTCCGAAGTCGTCGAACTGCATTTCATAAGGGTATGGTTTTTTAATGTTTTTGGCTGCTATTACCTTAAAGTTGTAAGGTGATACAAATAATATTCTTAAGATGTTTGGGTACTTATGATTCATGACTGTAACCTCGAGTATCCTCCCTAGCCTAGCCTGTGTTGGCCATGTTCGGAAATCCTTTCTATGGTTTCCTTCGAAGTGTCAGGAAAACAATCATCAAAATTTTCAAGTATGTTATATATAACCACACTTTTATTTAGATCTAAAGAAAGATAAAGCTGGTATTTAATTCAAAATAATGTAATTTACCTTGGTGTACCAGTTATTTGTTCTCTTGATTTTTTCCAAATATTCTCTTTTGCATCATCAATGATCTCCTTCCACTCCCTCTATGGAATTGAGGGAGGACGCTCATACCTGGGTTTATGATTGTTTTACCCAAAACACTTGTTTATTGACTAGCTTCAGGACTAGTCAAAAACCCTATCTTCCATAGAGTGTATCTCCATAATTATAGGGAATCAAGAGACGAAACTTTTACCACAAGTACCTTGATATGTCTTATAAATACCATAGCAATTTCACCATTTGAATCATTCTAGAAAACAATTTATAGTGAAAATGGTAAGATGACCTGAAAATAACATACCTTAGAACACATCACCAAAAGACTTCATCCTCCCTTGAAATATGGCCTTATTTACTTCTGATTTCCTCTAAAATTGGACTTTTGTATCAAATGAATGTATAATTATATGTATTTATACCATTTATGTCACTTCCTTTTAACATTAGGGCCAACCTGACACTTTCTTATTTTGTAATTCTTTTCTTTAATTATCTTCAGGGCCTACATGTACTTCCTTCTTCAATTCACTTTGTCATCTTCAAAAATTCATTTCTCCTCAACCATGAGGATCCATGTGATGTGCCACCTGCCATTGGAAATAACATGATGTATATTATCCATCCATGGGTTTTGTTTCTGCATGAACATTGTCCTTCATGTCCAAATACCTTCATCAATATTGCGGTCCAAAACTAATGACTAGGGTTGACATCAATGACAACAACCAATATTCCAATAGTTATAGCCATCAAAACCATCAAGGAAAGAACAATATTTCTTTCTATCAAATCTATCTAGGACTTGGTTGATGAAAGGGAGAGGGAAATGATGTGTTAATGTGGCCTTGTTGAGTTCTCGATATTTTACACATACCCACCATTTATTACTTTTCTTAGGAACTATAACCACTGGTGAAACCCATTGGCTTTCAGAGATAGGATAAATGAATCCTACATAAAATAATTTTTGTAGATCCTCTTTCTCAATGTTATTTAAGGTTGGGTTCATTCATATTTATGGTTTTCAAACTGGTCTGACATTTTCCTAGATGTATATGTGGTGGGTGAAAGTATCTGGATGAATCACTTGCATATCCATGTATTTCCAGGCAAAGGCTATAAAATATTTCTTCAATACAAAAATTCATTGGTTTTGTTGTGATTCATCAAGATCAACATTAATATTAAGAATTTTTCTAGGAAATATTTCAATTGTTTTATTACAGGAAGTAGATACAATATTTATAGAAAATATTGAATAAAAAAAAATGTCAAACTATATATAGTACAGGTTTCTTGAAAATGTTGTCCTAATAGAAAATCAACATAATGATGCTCAGAATCCCCTGTAGAAGCTTGTTCAAATGATGATGATGAAGCTTGTTCAAACTTCTGTTCAAAATATGATGTTTCTTGTAATGTTTTCCCTTGAAAATACAGAGGAGAATTGGGGTAAGAGATGCAATGATTAAAATGATTATTATCTATATTTTCTTTAATGTTTATAGCTTGAAGAATTGTTAAGGTAGGATGAATTATCTCATTTTTTGTATTTATGTCCTCTGTCCATTTAATTTTCTCCAACTCATTAACTGATTTAGTCGGGGATAGATTTTGATTTTTTTTTTACCTCGGAACCATTTTTGATTGTCATTTTTCCTGAATAGCAACCAATCTATGCGTCGATTGTTGCTATCCATGGCCTTCGTAATATCAATGAATGTACTCCTAAGGAAAACTTTGGTTGTAGTATCATAAATTCTACTGGGTAATTCCACGATTCCATGGAAACAATGACATCTTCAACGATTCCCTCTGGCTTAATATTCAATCTATCCACTAACTCCAAAACCATGGGGGTAGGTCTGAGATTTTGAATGTTGAGATTTTCATAGTTTCCAATGTCATCATGTTTATGGTAGCACCTAAATCAATGAGTGTGTTTGGTAAGCAAAGGTTATTAATAGATGTTGTAACAACTGGTATGCATGGGTCTAGATACTTTTTGGTGATTGGTGTTGTAGTTATCAAACTAGATAAATGAGCAATCACTTGTATAATTTATGGATCCTTTGTTTTTCGAGCAATCTTTTTATTGCATATTTCCCTTAGTCTTTTTTCATATATGGGAATCTATTTAATGGCATGCAATAGGGGAATTTTTATACGAATATTTCTCAATTCTTCCAAAATATTAGTTTCAGGTAAAATATCTATTTTTCTTGTTTTTCTAACAGTAATCTCTCAAGAAAGGGTGCAGGTTTTGGTTCTTGATCTTTTTCCTGTAGATTGATTGTTTTTTCAATTGTTTTATTTTGATCTGACATATTTTCCTCTACTTCCTCTTCAGTTATTATTGGAGAATTTGGGTTTAGTACTCTCCCTGAGTGTAAATTGATTTATTGCAATGGTGCATAGAATTCCTATAATTATGCAGGAAATTCCTGTAATAATACAAGAGTGATAACATAAGTGGGAAAAGTATTCACTTCAAAGTTGTATATTGTTTTTTCTTTTTTATTATTTGAGTTTGCTACAGGTTGATATGGGATTAAAGTAGGTCATGGTGGTTGCTAAGGTGAATGAATTTGTATAGGTTGAGATTGAGTTAATTGTGGTGGTAGTGGATTTGATGGAAATGGTTGTTGTACAAGTGGATATTGTGGAAATGACTATTGTTGCAAATAAAATGGTTATTGATAATATTGTTGTGGGTAAGGTGGATGTGATTGATATTGATATGTGTATTATGGAAAATTATAAGATGTTTGAGTACCAGAATTGTTAGCTCTCCAATTCTGTCGGTATGGTTTATTGAAGTTTTGTTGTGCTAGCTAGGGTTTCCATGGTACGAGAGTGTTCCATGTAGTTTGTGTAGGATTTTGAGTAGGAAATGATGAAAATTGTTGGGAGGAGTCTTGAAACATACCTTCCCTTGGTTTCCAGGGTCTCTGTGGTGAAACATTATAAAGTTTTTTTGATCCCTTTCTATCTTCTTGATACACTACTTTCAATCCAAGCAACAAAGTAAAATCCTCTGCTGCATGTTTTTCTGCACAAATTTGACAAATTTGGATGCTCTTTAGTGGACATTGATTCTTTGGATGTTTTTTTCTACAATTAGGAAAACAAATTGCTAAATATACATTTTCTCTTCCTGTCTTTTCTTAGTGTTAAAAACATCAAAATGTGAAGATAATGTACCAATAAGTTTAGTCTTGAAAGTTTTTAGTAAATTACCAATTTCTACTTTAGTAATACTCCATGTTGTAGTTTTTGTGACTTTCGAAAGTGCATCCCTTTGACTTTTCCCTTATTTAGATTTCCCTCTAGAGTATTTTATGCACATATCACAAATATATTCAAATGGTAAAGAAGATATATCCCCTAAACCCATTAAATTCATAATATTTATGTATTCATCTAGAAGTCCTTTCAGAAATATATTGTGAGTAAGATCAGGGTTTATAATACTATGTTTCGACTTTTGTAGGTTATACAAAAATCATTCCAAGTAATCTTCTAGAATCTCATCCTCCTATTGATACATTCTAAATGTTTCCTCTTTGGAACTAATAGGTCTACAATATGCTTGATATTTCTCGAGGAAAATCTTCTTCATTGTCTCCAAATATGCAGTACATTTTTCGCCTAAACCCACGAACCATTTTAGTGCGCTTCCTTTTAAAGTTTCAAGAAATAAACAAAGTTTATGTGCATCATCTGTATAACCATATGTTCTACACAAGATGCCAAATTCAAATAAGAAAGCATCAGGATCCTTAGAAGGTGAACCATAAAAATTGGAAAGAATTGAGGGATGAATATATTTCATTTTTACCTCATTTCCAAGATCTGCAGGTACATCTACAATAGGGAATATGAAAGTGACTTCACTTTATTCTTCTCCATATACTTCACTTCTTATATTTTTCTTCTTTTTTCCTTCTATTCATTTTCTCTTTCTCTTCTTCATCCTTCTTCTTCAGTTTCCCTTCTTGACCTTTCTCTTTCTTCTCTTTCTCTTCTTTGTTCCACTATTTATGGTATTTTATCATATTCATATCCTATTATTCTACCATATGGTGCTCTTCATCGACCACCTCCTTCTGCATTTGACTCATAATCTTCCATTCCTTTTCCCCAAAATATCCAAAACGTTTTATTCCAATCTGTTGGCTCGTCTTCTGAATCTTCAAATTGTTCAACAACCTCCTTTGTTTGTGTTTGCTTAGTTTTTGCTCCAAAAACCAATTTCCATTTATCCTTCCGAGAACCTATACTTTAGTAGTGGATTATATTATGAATGGTTTAGTGGGCAATGATTGTGTTCAAATTAATGGTTTTGTGGGGGGTTTGTCTTTTTCGATTTTTTTTTGTTTTTCTATTTTTTTCTGAGAGATTTTGTTTTTTTGATTTAGATCAAGTGGGTTATTTTGTTTTAATAAACCTACCCTTTTTATCCTTAGGTCAAACTATCTTATTCATGAAAATCACACATGACTAAGACTTGCACACACTCACTAAAGTGAATGTGCAGGTTCTTGCCTCTTGTCTTACTATGTGCACTCCTCCTAGTCCTAAATGTGTGAATCACTCAAGAAGAAAAACAATAAAAGAAAAATAAAAAAAACAATAGAAAAATTTAACCCTCAAAATAAATTATTTTAGTGCCTCCCTAGAAACGACACCAAAATGTTGGGCTTCCTAGTGGTCTAGGTTTATGAACATTGAATTATCAATCTGGGTAGGTAAACTTGTGAGATAGAGACACAATATGTGCATAATTGAATTTGAACCTTTCCTAAAACAATTCCTATTGAACTTTCCAGACTCACAAATAGATGGTAAAACTCTTCAATCAACTGGTTCAAGTTTAACTGTCAGAGGGTAAAGACTTAGACTGAAAATCAATCACTACTCTTATAAGTGTGCCTCTTGCACAAATCACTTTGTTTAGTTAACCACACTTAGGATCAAAGAAATTATTTTAATTTTTGAGTTGAGAGTAACTAAATCAAACTTAAACAAATGAAAAATGTTCATCTCAGAAATTACAGATTTAACCGCCTTTGAGAATGTTTCATGGAGTTCTCTGTATCGCCTGAAGACAAAATCTTGTTCAACTTAGGTTGAATACTTTAAATGTATATATCTGAAACAAATCATACAATAAACCCAAATAAGTTAAGGTATGTGAAAGTATTGTAGAAAAGGAAATTCACACGTGGCTATGAAGACAAAATTATGAATATATAGGAACTTAAACATAATTGTGGAAATGTAACAGTCATTGTGAAATTACAGGAAAACAAATAAACACATATTTACAGGAAAATGCGAAAAGAGATGAGAAAACACTGTAAAATTCACTATCACTGAAAGGAAATAACTTCAATACTACAAAAAACACAACACATACCAAGGGGGGTTTCTTGGGGTGTGTTTTTTAAAGAAACTAAGAACACAGAGATTCTTAACACATAAATTATCAAATCTCCATTAATTACTCTTCAAGCACATTTTTTAGAAATTACAATATGTCCCGGGTGATAATATCAACATTCTCTATTAACCTTTTCAAATCCCCTACCTCTTACTTTATACATTTTTTTTGAAAATCGAATGTCTTCCTATATCTAATTAACTTCAGAAATTGTGGATCAGATATTCATTATAGTGCAAGGAGACTATCTTCTTCAATCCTTTTGAGATAAATGCTCAAGTTGTTGACTAATTTGTCCCTTATTTCTTGCGTTGAACGTTATATTTTATTTACCATTTGCATATTTTTCTGTAATGCCTACAAATTTTCTATAATTCTGTTGGTGTTGACCGAGTGTTCACCATTGACCTCCATACACTAAAATGATGGAAAAATAGGTAATTATTCATCTCGATAATTCTATGAAAAAAATCCAAGTGGAATTTCTCCTTAAGACTGAGGGAAAGTACCCAAACCACCAATTCCTATAATCAATAAAAAATACAATTAATTCTTGTAATAATTGATTTTCAGGCAGAAAATTGCAAAAATATCTTTGAATCACTACTTATAAGATGATGATCTGAAAATGGGTGAGTACTTACTCTACACAAGTTTTAAATCGAGAATCATTTTCTGACGAATTATTTGCATAAGGATTAAAGGGCATATGAGTCCATTATTAACCATTCTTTTAAACAATAATACATAACAGTACCCATGAACTCAAAATGGAATAAGAATATGAAAATACAAGAGAGAGACCATCGATGTCGGTAACGGAGTTTGCCCCTCCTGGGCTACGTCTCCGAACCTGCTTCAATTGGAATACATATCACTTCCATTCCTTCTTCAAAATATGTTGGGACATTCTCATAAGTGATTACATAAGAGATGTATTCTCCTTCAATGAGGATTCAAGAATACTACTCACAATAATAACTCTTCATACATCAAGAAGGATAATTCCTTACATGAATAAGTCTCTTAATGCTTAGGATTAGTATCACTATGGCTCTCTAACTCCCCTCATTTATTCTACATTAGTCTCCCCCTTTACACAGGGCTCACATAAGGCATTATATAGTTTTTCCTCACTCTCTCTTAAAAAAGAGCATTAATTCCTAGATCCACAATAATAGGATCTAATTACAAAAGAGGAAAAACAAGATCCATAAATGTAGGATCTCAAAATATCTTCAAGCACATAATGGGAAACGACTCAAAACCACCCAAGACTCTTCATCCATTCCCTTGATTTTCTCAACCTATAATTGAGAATAATGGAAAATTAGTGTGAGGTGGTTTCTCACATAAAAACCAATTTCCAAAATTATAATTTAAAGATAAATATATGAGTCTAATATCCCTCACAAGCATTAATCATTTTACATCAATAATGTATGAGTTTTTATAAAATCTCATAAAATACCCCTTTATGGAAACTTACACAACAATGAGTTTCATAATCAAATACCCCTTTACATAAAACAATTGCTCAAACCCACAAATGATGACCCTTTTAACCAAATTTCACATGCACCAAATCTAATTAAAAACAAGGGAAGTAGAGTGCATTATAAAAAGGCACAAAAACTTAACCAAAGTTTTATAAAAATGTAATCAAAGTTTTATACCCAAAAGAGGTGTGCTTGATGTTTTTGTCTTTGCTTCTTGGTTCCAAGTGTAAACAAAACCATACAGTATCAATTCCTTGTCAACATCGGTTGTTTGTTGGAATGGTAAGTTCACTATTGGTCTCGAGTTTAAACTTGAATGCTTCGGAAAAACCGTTACTCGACTTTCTATGGCGCAACACCCCCCTGCCTCAGCAGGTTTTGTGCGACCTCCCAATCTTAGGATCATTCTAAATCTTCCCCTGAGTCTAATTGACTCTTTGATTTCCCCACAGGGAATACTTCACACACACACATAGGTGTATTCCACAGGTCCTTCTGAGTTACGCCTACATGATCAAACACCAGCGTTAACTCCACAACCGACCAACAAATGTGATTGGGGATTTTCCACTTTCATGATTTTGGGAGTTACATGACCATGAAATTCTACCTCTCAACTCTCGAAGTGTCGAAATGTCGAAATCCCAAAATTCACCCCAAGGCATGTCACATTTCGCGACTTTAGGATTTTGAATGCTAAGCGCCCCAGCTCCTTGTCATCAAGATTCCCAGTATGTCAAACCATGATATGCCAAAATGTCCATGTTTCACTTTAAAGGGGATCAATGGCTGCGAGCCTCCCCTGATCCAACGGCTGGCACAATTTCGCATACTAGGAGTTTGCGATGCAGTGACTCCAAAATCACTTTCCACTCCAAACTCTGAAACCCGAAATAGAAGATTTCGAGTGCAAGATCAACGACTTCTAATGCATATCATCCAACGGTTGTTACTCCTCTTGAGATTTACGAATGCTCAAAGACACTCTACCTTAACCTTCTCACATATCTACGGGATCCAATGGTCCACGTGATTTCATGAGTTCTACATGGAGAATTTTGACTATCTGATTCACTCCTCAAGAATCTCTGGCCAAACTGACTTGGCGTCCTTCCACTGAACTTAACTTCTACGCGATTATTTCTCTCCCCGTCTTCCTTTGAATAATTCAAAGGTACTAACCCTCTCGAGCTTTCACTTGCATTTCAAGCCTCCAAGAGGAATCTTGTTCGCACTCCTTACGGAAAACTTTCAAATAACTTCCTGGTTATTTGAGTCCTCGACCCTTTGTGCTCTTTGCAACAACAGTCCTTCCACCTTCACCTTAGTTGATAACTTCTAAGGCTTCAACTAGCCTGTGCACACTGTTGGATTACTGAGAGGGGGGGTGAATCAGTAATAACGTAATTATAATCCTTTTTCTTCAAATGTTATATCAA
>JASDQU010884063.1:27602-45302 GCA_032191745.1 Picea mariana | reverse complement strand
TTTCACTTATAACATGCTTTCTTTTTATTATTTAGAAACTACATCAACCTTGGCATTCTATCCCTTCTTCTCATACAAGGATGAAGGCACGATAATTTTTGGTGTACATATAACAACCATGACCAAAATATAGGACAACCAAAGGAATCACGATGAAAAGTGTTGAGTATGGAAGGGAATGGTACATTACCCCTATCAAGGCCTCCTAGTAGTACCCATGTTCCCCAAGAGTGACAACACTAGACTAGGAGACAAATGATGGCCACTAAGGTAAAATAAGGAAAATAGAATAACTTCTAAGAAATCACGATACATTATCTGACTTCAAACCATGATCCTCACCTAAATGTCTAATGCATTAAATGTGACACTTTATATGAAACAATGACTAGTGTTCCTCATGTGTGTTGGACCACCATCATCAAATGAACTATGTTGATAAAGTGAAATGGACTTTTCTATGCAATGATAATGGGGGAGAAATATAAGGGGTTGCTATCTATGGAGAATTTTGATGATCGTCTCTAGGATCATTGTCTTCATTGTGTACCATGAGAAATGATCTCCTCTAATTACCCGTAGGTGATATTGGGGGTAACATTACCAAAATAACAAAGGAATATAGGGGAGGCGTTACCTCACAATAATTTGCTTTCAAGTGGTATATCTTACCCTTCAAATGGATTGATTTTCTAGATTTGTAGAAGATTTCAAAATCCACATTCGGTCTTAAAGAACCAAATAACAATAGAAGATATTGAATTAACACCAAATTTCCTCAGTAGGAATATATTCAACGAGTTGTATTTTCAATTTCCAATCAACAAAAAATAATAGTGTGAGGGGCATTCTCCTTTATAGAGGCTTCAAAAAATTTCCCGTTACAATCGTATTTTTCTCTCTTTAGATCTAACCTGTGAAATATAAAAAACGACGTGTCCTCCAAATAATTGTGGTGGGAAAGTAAAAAATACATAAAATATCATAGTACTTGTACCACATGTACAATATTCCCCCAAGAACGAGACACATCTCATCCAAAAATAGAAAATTATGGTCAAGGGAGTTCAACATCCCTCCATGATGTGTGGTGACCACCTCAAAAGTCTCCTCGAAGGGAGATTGAACCTCAAAATGAGTCAACAACTATTCAAGAGAGGAGAAAGTTCCACCCGTGTGGCAAATGGCAGACTCCAAAAGGGGTAATATTTTCCAAAATAACTCCCAATAGTCATAAGTAAGGTCTCCAACATGAAACCTCCCAAAATGATGCTAACCTACTTCCACAAGTCTAGGAGGGTAAACGTAATCCACATGTGCCAAGTAGATTCTCAAATAATCAAATGATGCAACCTCCAAGGTGGACAACTCCTCCAAAGGGTGACATGATCCTCCATAAATGGTGATATGGCTGAATGCTCCTTGAAATGTGACATCGAATGGAATGACTGGTCCATGTACAAGAAGAATATCCCTCGAATTCCTAGGGTGTTGTGAAGAAATTCCTAGGGTGTTGTGAAGATGGATGCTCCAAGGTTTCTTTGCATAAAAATATGTATAAGCTTCTTACGATGTGGTTATACATTATCTCAAGTGATAAATACATGTCATAAGTCCCAAAGTGATAGGGAGATAGATCACCCAGGAAAAATTGTGACAAGTACATAGGGTGATCCATGCTTAGGCATAAAACAAGTGTTCTTTCTAGGTATGATAACCTTTACAATACATTAGAAACACTTTCACATAAGTGTAAAGTGGAAAAACCTAAGGGTTCTCTAAGTCATGTGTTCAAATAGATCCATTCCAAGACCCTTGCACACCCACCTCATCCATAAATGAGCTCCATGAGAAGGTTAGTATGAGACATAAGGGAATGGAATACTTTGAAATAGGGACTAAGATACATATATAATGATCATATAACTTTATAATGATCATATAATGGAGTATTATACATAAGATATAATGGTCACACTTTTGGATGATCATGATACATAATACAAATCATCGTAATGGCACAACTGATCATGGAAACCTTGGCTATGAGATCATCTCGGTATATTCATGAGATAGGCTCATATGATGGAATAAATCTAGAGAAGAAAATGAGTTCATGTAAAGTGAAATGAGGGGTAACAAGACCAATAAAGTGAGTGAAGGTTTAAGAGACCACAATAAATGAGTATTGAATCACAGGTATATGTTAATGGGGAGTATGAAGGAATAATTCGTACTTGTGAATATAAATTTCTAAATTATGTGGTTTCATAAAGGTAATGTAGTAAATTAAGCTTAAATTCCTACGTACAAAACTAAGAATGAAAACAACTAAAACAACTAGAGAAGTTAGGATGAGGATTTCATAGAATGAAATTGAGTGATTCATGGAGAAATTATTGGAGATATTTATGGAAATGGTTGAACTAAAAATATAATTATGAAATATTTGTTATGGTCACATGAAGCTATATAATGGAACCCATTGTATAATATAAATTCATACACGAATGGAATGGATTGATTGACTAGAATTTCCACTTTGGGGATTTCTTGAGTGTAAACTTTCGATGTTCCTTGCTTGATATAGTTTTGAGTGTATGTGTTGTTAAATCATAAATCCAACAGATTTAGCATTACTATTCTATAGGAGTAGTATATTTTTTCCATATTTAGTGGAAACCACATGGATATCATGATGACTTATAATCATGCTTCTTCCATTGGGAAATTTTAATAAATGTAAAAAAATAGGTTTTAAAATTGATAGTTTTTACGTAGTAAACCTTTTAAAATCCCACATAATAGTTAATGTTGGTATGTGTTGAAACTATATATGTCTATCTAATTTTTTTTGAAGTGGATTTACTAGAGTTGTTGATAACTGAGTTTAGGTAATTAGTAATGTAACGTCCCCCAGTCCAATCGAGGGACATTACGGTGCAAAAAACTCACAAAACGAAATATTTTCTATCTAATTAAATTCTTGTAGCTTTCATCTACGAACTACAACCAGAGTTATATATTGTCTATAACCATAAAATAGATGCATATACAACATGATAAAATAGACATTAAATGTAATTAATAAACCAACATAACATCATATAAGTTCTTCTCAAATACACCGAGTTTATGCACAACAACTTAACTCATAAAATAACACACCAACAAGAGAAAACACTTATCTTTCAAAATAGGTGTGCAACCAACTGCTTGGGACACATGTTCCACCCAACCATGGACTATTTTTTCCAGATATCAACAACCATTCACCCCCGATATGAGGCTAGTAATATACAAAAGAGGGTGGTCTCTCATCGTCCACTCACAACCAATAAAAATCACAACCCATTGGTATTCTCCTACAACTATCCTGGTTTTCCACAAGCTCTCTTCCTCTTGACCTGTCCAACCCAAGGAATGTACCCCTTCACTTATATTAGTCCCTCAGGAACCCCATTCATTTATTGGGGTCTCTATGGCACAGGTAGCTAGGAATCTCTCAGTTGAGAACTCAAGGGAATTTGCTGCCAGAAAAACTACCAACAAACACTTGTTATTTTAGTGCAACTCACTCAGGAGTTCACTCTTCATGCTTGACAACTTGGCCCTTTAGTATTCATCTCCAATTCACTCCAAGTATGCTCAAGCATGTTATATAATTTCCCCTCCATGGATGCACCAACTCCAAGTTCTCTTTCTTTCTCTCCACTTGCTCCTCATGCACAAAAATTGAATGTGTAAAAACTATTGTCCCCACCCATACACATTTCCTCTGCTTTGGCTTGCTTTCCTGACTCACACACTCCCCCAAGCTGATTGCACTCATACCCCATGTGTCAAATAACTATGTGATGTGACTACTCACACCCACCCTCTTACATGTGTTCAATTATTGGCTTTGGGAACACTCAATCAAAAATTGGAAGGTTCATATATCAATAGAAAATTTAGGAAAATGGGTTGAATTAATATACATGAGAATTTCCCCCTTGGACCCCTCTATTGGAAATTCTCTTAGGCCCTCCACTCTCTTATGGATTAATTCATCCCTCATCTCTTTCCATGTCTTGTTAGTAGTCGAAATCACATTTTATTATTAAAACATAGAATTACAATTCACATATTACATCGCTTGACCGTAGCCATATATTATATCTACATTAAGGATTAATTAAAATGGGGATTATAATGGGGATGTTGCATTCCCCCTCTCCTAAAATTGTGCGTCATCCTCGGTGCACACCAGGTTGATATACATATATGCAAATTTACATCACAATACTTAGAAATAAAATTTTGTAATTTAACAACTCCAGCAACAGTACCAACCATAATATATTGTTCCTCTCAACTCATTGACCCAAGGAATGCACCATTAATTTATCAGGGATGTACCATTTGTTTATCATGATTAATGCAAGGAATGAGCCATTATTTTATAAGGGTCTCTGACACAGTTGGATAGGACTCTGAGATGTAGTTCCAGAACTCTAGCTACTCAAAATGGAGTCTTGCATTATGTTTTCTTCAAAATTGTCAAAACTTTGCAAGTATTCTACCCACCTATTTTCTTCATGCTCCCATGTAGCATCTGTAGGGTTGTAGCAAGTCAATTGAACTTTACGAACCCTATGGACTTGTTCCTTAAAACTTTGAATTTATGTTCCAGGCTGTGTATTGCTTCCACCCAAAAATCCCCTTTTTTGCTCCACCTGTATCACATTCCAATCAATTATGTGTTTATCGTCAAGCACATATTTATTTAATAACGACACATGAAATACATTATTCACTCTCATGGATGCAGACAATGCTTTCATGCATGCAACTAGCCCTATCTTTCTAATATTTCAAAAGGCCCACAATATCTTGCTTCCAACTTCAAGAAACTTCCTAATCTTAGCGAACTTATTTTCGCCTTCACTTTTAAGAACACATTTTTTCCCACTTTGAAATATATAAACACTTTATTCTTGTATTCATAGATATTCTAGCTATCCTAGAAAACCTTTAAATTCTACTTTATGTTTTTCATTTTCTCTTCCATTTCCTTCAATAAATCTATCCCAACAACTGCTTTATCTATTGGATTATCCCAACTCAATGGAGTGTTACATTTTCTTCCATACAATGCTTCAAACTCATTTTCAATGAGGCGTGATAACCATTGTTGTAAGAAAACTCAACTAAATGAATATAATCTTCCCACTTTGATGGATGATCCATCACATACATCCTGACAATGTCCTCAATTATCCTATTAGTCCTCTATGTTTTTCCATTTGAATCTGGATGATACAGTGTACCAAGATTTAAATTTTTCCCAAGGCCTTTGAACAAGCTCTTCCAAAAATTGGATGTGAACTTTGGATTTGTATTTAAAACTATTTCCTTAGGCACCCCATGTAGCCTAGAAAATTCCTTCATATATATATCTGCAATATTCGTTGCCTTATGTGTAGTCTTCACTAGAATCAAATGTGTTTCCTTAGTCAATTTATCAACCACCACTGTGATGGAATCATGTTGTTTTACTATTATGGGTATCTTTGTAATAAAATAAACTATAACTACTTCCCACTTCCATTCTAGAATGGTAAATGGCTGTAGAAAACCTTTTGGATGTCTATGCTTTGTATTTACCTTATGGCACTCTAGACATCTGACTGTATAATTAGCCACTTATTTCTTCATTCCCGACCAAAAGTATTGGCTTCTCACAATTACAATTGTCTTTTGATATCTTGGGTGCCCAATATATCACACATTATGCATTTCCTTCAACACTTCATTTTTCAGCTCATTTTAATTCGACACGTACACTTTTCCTTTGTACATGAGAATTCCATCTTCTTTCAACTCATAAGAGTTAACTTTCTGCTAAAAAATTCATTGTTGTAATGTTTCTTTTATGTTTGCATACTGCTAATATAAATTTGTTTCTGAAATAATTTGATCCTTTAAATATGTCTTGTACATGCTAATGGTTGCAATATGCCTCTCATGAGCTCTCCTGTTGAGTGCATCAACCACTTTATTTTCCTTTCCTTTTATATGCTTAATTTCAAAGTCATACTCACTAAGAAATTCAAACCATCTAGTTTGTCTGGAATTTAGTATTGGTTGTCCAAACAATGTTTCAAACCACATTAGTTTGTCCTTAGCTCAAATTTCTTACCCATGAGGTAATGTATCCACATTTTTAATGCATGTACAATTGCTACTAATTCCAAGTCATGGGTAGAATAACTTCTCTCATGCTCCTTTAATTTTTTGGACTCATAGCATACCACATGATCTTTTTTACTAAGGAATCCATCAAGCCCTTCCTTGCATGCATTAGTGCACATAAAAAATATTCATTTGGATCTATAATATTCAATATTGGTGCACTTGTAAATATTTCCTTTAACTGTTGAAAACTCTCTTCACACTTGGAAGTCCATTCGAACTTCACTCACTTCTTTTGCAAAGAAGTGATTGGAATTGCAATATTTGAAAATCCTTTTATGAATCTTCAGTAATAACCGACAATACCCGTGAATGATCTAACCTATGTGACATTTCTTGGCATTGACCATACTCTAATGGACTCTATCTTCTCAGGATCGAATGTTATCCCTTTTGCTAAAATTATATGCCCCAAGTAGTGGATCTTCTTTTGATAAAATATGCTCTTACTTATATTAGCATGCAATCTATGCTCTCTTAAAACTTGCAACACCATTCTTAAATGTTTCTCATGTTTGTCTTCTAACTTAGAGTAGACAAGTATATCATCTAGGAACACAATTACAAACTTTTCCAAGTACTCCCTGAACACTCCATTCATTAGGCAGATAAAAAAAATTGGGGCATTTGATAGTCCAAATGGCACCACCATGACTTCATAATGCCCATATCTTGTCTCTAATGTTGTCTTGTTTATGTCTTCTTTATTTATCTTCACTTGATGATAGTCTGATCTAAAGTCAATCTTGGAAACTATTCTTGCACCTTTTAGTTGATCAAACAAATCATCAATTCTTGTAAAAGGGTATATGTTCTTTATGGTGACCTTGAATATCAATACACAACCTCAAGGTTCCATCTTTATTCTTCACAAAAAAAACTCGGGCTCCCAAAGGTGACACACTTGGCCCTATATACCCCTTATTTAACAACTCTTCAAGCTGAATCTGCAACTCTTTTATCTCTGGCATGCCCATTCTGTAAGGTGTTTTGGAAACTGGGGCAACTCCTGACACTAATTCAATAGAGAAATCAATGTCTCTCTTTGGTGGAAATCCTAGGATTTCCCTAAAAACATCTTAAAAATCCATTAAAACTGAATGGTATTCAATTCTTACCACTTTATCTTTGGATGCATATTCCATATGGGATGAAAAAATCTAAAATCCCTTCCTAAAACTCTTTTTCAATTGCATAGATGAAATATGTCTAACAAATACAACTCTTGGAATGCCTTGAATATTTCCTTGTTGTGCTTCTTCATCAAGACATGTGATTGTTTTGTTGTAACAATCTAGGACAACATGATGTTTTTCTAACCAATCCATGCCAATTAGACAATCATTTGAACCCAATGGTTTGATGTTCACATCTACCTTTGTGTTGAGTCCATTCATGCCTATCAGACAATATTTAACCAACTTGATTTTCCTCTTATCCCCTATGGCTAATTGAACTAACCAAGATTTATTATGCTTACTCCTTTTCAAGTGAAATATATCAACAATGTTAGAATTTATGTAACTGTGGATAGCTCCAAAATCAATTAAAATTTCTATGGGCCGGTTGCCAATCTTACCTTCCACTTCAATCATGGGAGATTGATACTTTGCTTTCTTGTTGTCCAAATCTGCATAAATCCTTCGAATGTTTCCTCCCATGTCTTCCATTGTTTTAGCTTCCTAAATGTTGTGGATAGTCCTCATTCTTTCTCCTTTGTGAGGTCAGTCCCTATATAAGTGATTTTCCTCACATCCCCAACATTGTATAGGATGTTCTCTTGTCCTTTTCCCAAATTAATCTATAGTCTTGTGCTCATTTTGGGATGATTGACCTTGCAATTTTCTTGGGTTTTTTTCTTGAAAAAATGTGGCTTAAAAAATTTCTTTCTTTGATCCTTTTTCCCCTTCATCTTGTCATTCCAAGCTCTTTGGAAAATTGGCCTTCATCTTCTTTTCTCATAAATATGCCTTGCTCTCCTTATGGATTCTTCCAGAGTTTTTGGGTTATCATATTGAATATTTTCATTGTATAAGGAGGGTAACCCACTTATAAACCTTTGGATTTTGACCTTCTCATCCTTGATGAAGTCAACATACTTCAAAAATTCAAAGAACCTCTTGTCATATTCCTTCATTTTTATACTTCCCAACTTGAGTTCAAAGAACTATTTCATATTTCTCTCATAGTAATGCTCGGAAACATATTTCTCTTGGAAATATCCTTTGAACTGCCTCCATGAGATCCTCTTATCATCCAAGTTCTTGGCTTTCTTAAGTTGATCCCACCACATGGATTCCTTTCCTTGCAAGTGGTAGGTGGAAATTCCATCTTCCTCCTTTCCTTGCAAGTTATGGTCCGGAGAATTTTAGGTTGTTTTTCCCAATTTACTAAGAGAGGGTTCAAACACTAAAAAATTTACATTGTTCCCATGCCATAGCATGGTGATCATAATTAATGATTAATTGCAAGATGGGGGAAACAAGGGTAATACAATAGGTCTAAGTGGCTTGGGACGAGCCACAAGTGAGTGTTGGGGGCCTGCTGGACAGACAGTTTTAGATACAATGTTGGGATAAAAACCTAAGTATAAGGGAAGTGCACAGAGGAAGGAAAGTAGCACACACCTAAGACACATTCCATAGGAAAGTGCGCAGAAGGGAGAAATTGTGCAGGATGAATATAGCACATAGACATAAGAATAAAGAAAGAGAGAAATATAAGGACGAAAACACGACATTCCAGAAATAGAAGAACAACATAAAATCAACATGAAGAGCGAAAAGCATAAGAAAGCAGTTGAACAACGAGTTAATTAAACTAGCCATGCATTGTAACAATTTTGGATAAATAGACTAGGGTTTTAAGCCCTAGGTTTTCAAGTATAAATATGTAACAGGATGGGAGATTAGAAGGCAGGAAAAAAAGAGTATGCCAGATTCATGAACGTAATAGATGGTTATCAGGAAAACAATTGAATAAATAGAGAGAGTTTAGAAAGGATATTGAGTCTTGTGGTATCTAATTGTCTATGTGTTCTTATGAATTATGTTTCTATTCTTCGTACACTAGACTTAGTTTATGAATTAATTGTGGCGTAATATTCAGGACTGTAACTGTGAAGAAGCTCTGTAATAATCAGAAATATGCTAAGTAGAGGAACCTAAAAGAAAGTAATACTAACTAGAGCCTAATCAAAAACATAGATAGAAGAAGGAACAATGACCCAAGTGTCTACCTCCCTTTCCCTTACTACTGCAGAAACTCGGATCTTGCAGTCCCAATAGATACCTCGGGTGAGACTTCATCTGCGCAAGGAGGTGATGCTGAAAGGGCCAGTGTATGGTGGGTTTGTTGGTCATAGTTAAACCAAACCTTGGGTCTTACAACCCGTGCGTAGACAAGTTCATCCAACATGTATTGATGACAAGCGATATGTAACTGGTTGTTCCATATATGACCATTGACACCCCTTAAAAATTGTTTGAATCTTGATCTAAAGGAGTGTCTTGGTTTACATATTTTGTTGTGTTCCTTTCTGAATATGTAGGGTGGAAATTAAGGATATAATAAGAATGCCGATCAAGAATTTGGTGGAAATATTATGTGATACTTCATAGAACACCAACTAATTAGGTAACATTAGAGATGAGGATGGTGGCCATGTAGGCATGAATTTTCGTTATGATATATTATATATGTGGTAAAGAAATTGGGTAAGAATTCCTTCACTCATAAATTAATATGATAAGTTGAAAAATCTATGTTGTTCAATTGCATTTGTGTGAACGATACCTAGGGGGGGTATGGTCTGATAGAAACCTTATAAATATAAGATTGTTCTAAAATCAACTATTTATTCATAAGACATCAAATGTCATGTCAAGTTATGTCGGTTATGAGCTAATAACCAAGGTAGGCCAGGAGTTATAATCTTGTTATAGAAGTGAATTCCAAGAGATCTATCCATGTGTCAAGTCATAATGTTGTTGGATATGGTAAATCTAGCTACATAAGTGTCTAACGGTCTCCCTACTTGTATCAGTGTCTTGGATTGTAACATTCTTACCAACACTGAGAGAACCAATGAAGGGGAAGGGGTTTTTGAGAGAATACAGATCAGAGAAAGGAAATTCCTTCTAGTATGCCTAAGGGACATTTTAGCAGAGAAATGATATATTCCTAGTTTTGTATTGGGTTGAGGAGGAACATGTCCACATCAACAAGAAATTTTTAAGGAGTTGGTTGGATGATGTGTTGTAGCGTTGGCTAGACCTTCCAACTCATCATAGTGGAATACATGACATAGGAATATGGTATTATTGAATAAATGCAAGGATGCATTGAGTGGATGTGCATGATTAAATTATGTAAGTGTACAATTTGTGGTTATGCACACCTATATGTTGGAATATATGCTTTCATGCATGATTTTGTCATATCTCATCACAGATAATATGATTACATGTGAAATGATAGAATTATTTATTAGTAAGAGGAAAACCCGTGTATGTTTTTTATCCAATGTTTCGTACTTCATCCAAATGAGTCCATCATCATGGATCCCAATTCTTGGAATGGGATGAGGAGAATGAAGGTGATAATTTATAGATAAATATGTCAATTCTCCTTTTATATTTTATTTTTTAGATGGCTTCTGATGGTCGGATTCATGTAAAAATATATCGTCATTCAAGTTTGTTTATGATGGGTCTCGATATGTTGCTTAATTTTTTACCATCATCTATTTTGAGATTGTTGTTTCATCTTCCAATATCGAGGGCCAAGGTCCTAAAAAATAAAAACATCATGGTGGCCTTCTCTTCCCTGATCACTATCAAAAACCTTGTATACTCAATGAAAAAACCACTAGATCCCAAGCAACAAATGGGAGTATAATCAATACCATGCTCATGCAGAAAAAAATATATTGGTGAAATAGGTCAATCCCTTCAGGTTAGTTTGAAAGAACAATCAGAATATATATTCTATGAACGAGCTCAAAAACTAGCCCTTGCATAACATGCACATAATACCTCCCATAACATTTGCATAGAAAAATCGAGGTTAATTTCAAAAGAAGAATTATAGACAAAAAAGAGAATATAGGAGGCCCTCGATATTGAAAGATGGACCAACACTCTCAACAGAGACAATGGTAAAAAATTAAGCAACATATGGAGACCCATCATAAACAAGCTTGAACAATAATATATTTTTACAAGAAGTCGGACATCATAATCAGTCTAAAAATAAAACTATACAAGGAGCATTGACATATTTATATAGTAATTATAACCTCCATTCTCCTCATCCCCTTCATCTGCTATGATGATATGAACATTTACCCTTTCTCATGGCTTCCTCTAAATTCTTGGGCTCCTCAAACTGAATTTTATCCTTCTAGAAGGATGGTAGTCTAATCAGAAACCTCTAAATTTTGACCTTCTCATCCCCTATGAAACTCACATACCTGAGAAGTTCTAAGAAATTTCTCTCATATTCATTCATGGTCATGTTCCCAAGTTTGAGTTCAAATAACTCTAGCATCTTTCTATCATGATATTGCTCTGATAAGTACTACTGCTGAAAATATTTCTTGAACATCTTCCAAGAAATTCTCTTCTCATCAAGGTGTTTAACCTTAGATGTCTTTCCTCGAAGGTGGTAAGCTATAATTTTAGCTTCTTCATTTTCTAAGTTATCATCTAACTGGAAATATTTCCTCATTCCCAGAAACCATACTTCTACATATTCTCCTTTCTTGTTCTCTCCATCAAATGATGGTGACTTGATTTTCCTTATCTCCCCTTTGAAAATTGTCTGATCCGTGTCTTTGATGCTTGACAGGAGACATAGTTAGGCTACTTTATAACCTTGAATGTGCATATTCTATTTTTTTCAAGTGCCTTGGGGAATGATGATCTTGATTCCTGCTAATACTCCTTGACCGTCTAGATCCTTCATGATCGTCTCTCCTATCATGAGATATCGATGTTTCCACTTGTCTAGAACTAGCTTCTTTCTTTGAGCCTAAATCTTTTTTGACTTGCTTTTTCATCATATTCATTCTTTTCAGTATCTCCTCCTAATATTTCTTGATCTTTTCATTATCAACCCTATATATTTACACTTCTCTTTGCAGGATTCTCATGGTTACAGTCTCCTTCCTATCCCTTCTTCCATTAGACTCTACCTCAACATTTAATATGTTGACATGCACACATGTGATCTTTTCTTCATGGTTTTAATATCTGTGTGCGTCATCCATATCTCTAGTTCTCATATAGGAACTAAAGTCTACTTTCCTATATCTCTAGTTCTGCAATAATGTGCATGCAATTATTGTTGTTAGAATTAAGCATATTGCAAAATATTTACTAATTATATTACAGGTTATTATTCACATCAATTTATGAAGAAAACAATGCACCAAGTCAATATTATCATTCCTTCAACACGTTTTTATCTTAAACAACTCTCCAATGGTTGTACTTATGCATCATTTGGAGTTATGAGCGAAAAGTTACAACATTCACAAGTTGTAATTTTCCACTCACTTGCTACTATAGAATTACTTTATTACTTTCTAAAAAAAAATTAGCACCCAATTCAAAATTATGGGTTGATTATATGTCTCCTCCTCCTCAATACCTTTCAAACAACTATTTATTTACTCCAATTTGAGCTCTAAGATGAAAGTTGTGGTACGAAGAAGTTTTAATTGTTTTTCCAAATTTACCCATGTATGCTATACATGTGTCGTATTTCTCTTCTTGCATATTTTAACATACCAAAATCCCAAATCTGGCTCCATTGTTGTGTCCTATGGTTCATAATTTTTCTATACACTGCTCATGTGCCTCAAGCGGACTTCTGAGCAAGGAGTTATGCCCTCTGGAAGTAAATTGGTGTTGAAATTTTGACCTTAACTATTTTGGATGTAACTTGCTCATACAAGCTCTATTTTGTGCCCATAATAGCTCATTGGATAGATCCCTCTAAGTTCTTTTATTTAAAATGCAAAGATAGAGTGTACCTTGGTACACTCTTTTCTCGTGGGTTTTTTTAATCCCTAAATCATGGCACATTACCCTTTAATTGGGGCATATTACATTAGTATTGTTATTTTATTTATGTCGTATTGGGTCTAGTTATAATTGCACCTCCTAGTCTCCTATGTATACCAAGGAGACATTTTCATTTCAAATCATATTGTATTTGTGAATTCATGTGATGTATAAGGAGGTTTCCCCCTTGAATAGGCTTATTATCTTAATTTATCTCTTTTTCAAGGCATGGAGTACTTTTTCTGAGGTTTTTATGCTATTTTGATATTTGCTTTTTAACATTTGGTATTAGAGCTAGACAATCCTCAGGGCTAACTTCTTCAAAACAAGTCTTCTTGGAATTTTCACTACAAATTTGTTTTTGGAAGGTTTCGGGATATGGAATTTATATGGTGTAGAGGATACATATATAGCTAACATGGGTCCAAATTTCAAATCTTGTTTTGTTATATTTTTGGAGATACATTATGTTCAAGTTAGGGTTTTTGACTAGTTCTGAAACTAGTTTGAAACATGGCTTCTTGAAATTTTCGCTTCCAATTTGTTTTGTCTTGGTTTCAAGTTCTGAACTTTTTACAGTAAGAAGGAGGAATAGTGAAGTATCTTGTGTACAAATTTCATCCCTTTATTCTTTGTACTTGAAAATTTATTCGTTGAGGAAATTAGGGTTTTTGGATGGTCTAGATTTCAGTCTAAAATAGGTGTTCTTGGGAAATTCGTTATATCTGAAGATACAGACCTCAAAATTGAGTGATACATATTCCATTGATCAGGGTATGGACCGAATTATTACCAGTGAAAATCTCAAGTTCTTAAGTGAAGACATTAACACACGACAAGCTGTACAAGTTCGATCTCCTGAAAGGAAAAAAATAACACATCTTGGGAAAGTTATCATAAAATTCCCTTGGATAATCCAATATTGGTTTAACTTGTGGGATTGGAAAGAAGACACATCAGAATACTTTAGAAAAAAAAAATGTAGACTCATAAGGGCCGAAATTGCAGAGATACAGAAATATAAAGGTTGGCTAGTAAAACAGTCTCCAAATCAAGGTTTTAAAAGGTGCATTATTTTTTTGGAAATTTGCATATCTTTTGACTAGAAGATCCAATTTGTGGTGATTCAAAAAGTGGGATAAAAGGAGTATCACATAAATTTTGGATAATCTTAGGTATTTTTAGGTACATACATATTTCAGTGTCTCTAAACGTAGGAGATGTCGTTACTTGTCAGTGCTACAACCCGAGGACAGTGTGGTTCTTTCACGTACCTAGAGTATATCGGAAGGCCCCTCTCGAACAGTTGCACATTAGAAAACACTACTATGGATTTGAGCTCCCATGTACCTGAAATATATTAGGAGACCCCCTAGAATCCTAAGACCAAATGAGTAAACCATTTGGTTGTCTTGTTTCTATAGTACACTAAGAACAACACTAAGGGAGATCATTCTCTAGTACCTAGGTAGTTGGATAGTACGGATAAGGGCATGGTCAAGACTCCTTAGTTCGTGCCCTGAGATATTGGGCCGAGTACTATTGTTTGACCATGCATGTATATCAGATATATATAGCACCTGACACTCCCTTATTTGTGAGGACCTATGCTTAAGCCAATTACGAATTCCTACCTTGCAGTGATACTTGGCCAAAATTCCACCAAAAAATGAAACTTCTACACCAAATAATCCCTTAGATAATCCTACTTGGAATCTTGTTGAAGGTGAATAAATGTGCAAGGACATAGATGATTTACAAAACAAGGTAGTAACAAAAGATGAAGGATTCAACTAAAGCTAAGTTGGAAGCGATGACGGATACTAAGATGGATGGCTTAAAAGGGGAGATCATGGAAGGGTTGAAAAATTTGCTAATAGAGAGGCCACCTAAAAGTGAAAATGTGTCACATGAAATTCATGACGAGGAAAAAAGGAATATGAATCAAGACTGGAGAAACTCCAGCTTTGGGTTGAAGACAACCCACTTTCCTAATATTGATATTAGGAAGTTTTATGGCAAGGATCCATTCACATGGTACTCCAGATGGAGCAGTTATTTGATATACATGATGTTCCACACACACAAAAGGTACTAATTGCATCGTTATATTTAGAACCTAATTAGTTTGTGTGGTATCGATGTATTTGTTCTCGCAAATCACTTGTCACTTGGACAATTTTCATGGAAGAAATGATAGCACACTATGAGGATACAAGGAGAAATACCTTCTTTAGCCAATTCATAAATCTCAAGAAAAAGCTTTCAGTTGCAAAGCACATTGAGAAATTCCAAAGATTGAATATAAAGGTAACGGATATTTCAGTAGGAACTTTAAAGGATAACATTCAACATGAGGTTCTCCTTTGGGAACTCGAATCATTGGAGAATACGTTCAAGGTAGCGAGAAATGTTGAAAGTAAAAATATGGCTATGGCTACTAGAAGGACCACCCCTAACATCTATCAAGAAAATAATGTTCCTTCTTCTAAACCACCTCAACCTACAAGGTTGAAACCTCAACAATTGGAGGAAATAAAAGAAAAAGGTTTATGATTTAATTGTGACAGCAAGTACAGTAAGGCACATAAGTGTGGTGAGAAGAAATTATTCTACATAGATTGTGAAGAGGAAGAAGAATGAGAACAAGAACCATCTCAAGATGAATATGTAGAAGAGATGGCTCCCACCATATCATGTCATGCATTGGCTGGAATCAGCACTCCTCAAACTCTCAATATCGAAGGATATATCAAAAAGAAAAAGGTAATAGTGCTAATTGATTCTAGTAGTACTCATAATTTCATTCAGTGTTAATTAACCAAAGCTCTCAATTGATTTATAAATCCAACGCCATGGTTTCAAGTAATGATTTCAAATGGAGGAACTATCAATTGCTCAGGAAAATTATATAAGATCAACCTTACTATGGGGGAATATGTAATCAATAGTCCAATGATTTCTATACCCATGGGTGGTGCTCATGTCGTACTATGGGTCCAATGATTACAATCATTAGGAACAGTGGCTTTTAATTTTCAAGAACGTTTCATGAAATTTTCATTGGAAGGAAAGGAATTTGAGTTAAGGGTTATCACAAGGAAACCCAGTAAGGTGTTAAGCTCTAATGGCATGAAAAAATTATTGAAAAAGGGGTATCATGGTGTAATTGTATAACTATTCTCACTAGATGTTGAAATATATAAGCCATCTATTCCCCTATATCTCCAAGGGATCATTGATAAGCATTCCAAAGTATTTGAATATATTCCTAGAGGTCTTCCACCCACTCGTGATCATTATCTTGTTATTCACTTAATTCCTAGGAGTGTTCCTCCTAACACTAGGCCTTACAAATACCCTTATGTCCAGAAGAGTGAAATTGAGGCTAGCATTATTAGACCTATCCAAATTTCTTACTCTACACTAGTGGTAATGGTACTTAAGAAAGAGGCCCCATGGCGTATGTGTCCAGATTATAGAGATCTCAACAAGATCACCATTAAAGACAAGTTTCTCATTCTCATCATTGATGAATTTTTAGATGAACTACATGGAACAATCTACTTAACAAAGTTGGATCTTCGTTCAGGGTATCATCATATTAGAATGAAGGAAGAAGATATCCCAAAAACAACATTCAGAACTCATGAAGGCCATTATGAATTTTTGGTCATGCCTTTTGGCCTTACGGCTGCACATTCCATATTCCAAGGGTTGATGAATTCCATTTTCAATCCCTTCCTTTGAAAATTTATGTTAGTATTTTTTGATGAAATACTAATCTATAGTAAGTCTTGCGAAGATCATGTTTGACATGTTGACAGGGTGCTACAACTAATAAAGTAGAAACAACTATATGCCAAATCATCCAAATGTTTCTTGGGGTGAAGGAGCTAAAGTATTTGGGTCATATTGTATCTCATGAAGGTATCAAGGTAGAACACAACAATATTAAATCCATGATGGACTGATCGATTCCCAAAACATTGAAGAATCTTAGAGGATTTTTGGGTTTGGCAGGTTACTACCACAAGTTTGTTCAGAACTATGGAAGAATAACAACACCTTTAACTGCATTAACTAAGAAGGATGCATTTTCATGGACTCCAGAGGAAACTCAAGATTTTGAACAACTTAAAGAGGCAATGTGAAAATCTCATGGCATAAGAAAGGATGAAGATGTTGAGGCATTTCTCTTTGCTATCTCTATCATACAACCCGATTGGATAAAAGCAGCAAGGGATGAATGGAAGAATGACGAAGAAGTGTGGACTCTCATTCAAAGGTTGCAGCAATATTCTAGTGCATCTAATACATTTACATGGAAAAATGATTCACTATGGTAAAAATATTGCTTATATTTATGTAAGAACTCCCAACTCAAACAAAA
>JASDQU010884063.1:17338-27502 GCA_032191745.1 Picea mariana | reverse complement strand
GAGAATATATGACATGATATTTATAATACAAAGTATATATATATATATATATATATATAATAAATATGTAGTTATTTATTATCCAAGGGACACATCGTTTCATGGATGGTCACCATATGTTCTATATATATGGAACACTCATCATTGTAATAATACATTCATATACAATATCATATCTTATGAAAACCCAACAAGGATGACGTGTCATTTCACATCAACATCCACATGGCAAGCCATGTCACTAGTTTCCACGCCATCGAATGGAATGGCCGATGGTCGGGTTGGTTTAATGAAGAAGTGTTTTCGTCAGTCAACATGAATGACGGATGGTCGGGTTGACCAAATTGGTAAGGAATTTCATCTGCTAATGAAAATTGTTGATGGTCGGGTCAGCCGATTCATAGAAATGTTGCAAATGGTAGCCAAAGGAAAGGGTCGATGTTCGATGGTTCGGTTGGCAGGAAAACATCGATCATCGATGGAGCTAAAATCAATGGTCCAGATTGTTTTAAGATACCGATCGATGATGGAAATTGATCCATAGGGTTTGGAAATGATTATTGGATCAATGAATCATATTTCACCTGATTTGAGATCAATGACTCAAAATGTAAAGACTGTTACAACAATAAAAATATCAAATTTCTATGAATTTTTTAGTTTTTTGAAGATCATGAACTTGCGGGGCGATTTTGAGGCCTTAAACAATGTTTTTGGGCAACAAACACTGTTAAGAACCAAATATCAAAAATAGCAGAAAAACCTCAGAATAAGTACTCCACACCTTGACAAAGAGATAAATTCAGATAATAATCCTCTTCGAGGGGGAAACCTCCTTATATATCACATGAATTCACAAATACAAGATGATTCCAAATGAAAAAGTCTCCTTGGTATATATAGGAGATTGGGAGGTACAATTATAACTAATGGACCCAAGCTGACATAAATAAAATAACAATAATAATGTAATATGCCCCCATTGAGGGGTAATGTGGCACGATTTAGGGCTCAACGTGACCCTCCCCTTCAGAAAAGTGTTGTCCTCAATGATTGATTAGTTCTGGATGCTTCTGTATAAAAGCCTCGTCTTCCCATGTGGAATCATCAGTAGGTAGTTTCTTCCACTTAATGAGATACTCTAAAATTGATTTATTCCTCAGCTAGTGAATTCTTGTATTAGTGATAGCTTCAAGATCCAATATGATTTTTCCTTCCTCGTCAAGTTCTGGAAATATAGTTTGAACTGGGATCTTATCACCTATAATCTTGTTTAAGCATGAAACATAGAAAACTTGGTGTACTCTCAAAGATGCAGGCAACTCCAATTTGTATGCAATAATACCAATCTTTTGCAACACCTTATAAGGGCCATAGTAATTCAGTGATAATTTATTATCCTTCTTAGCTTTCTTGAGGAACATCTCTTTTTATGGTTGTAGTATTAAAAATACCCAATCCCCTACTTCAAAACTTCTTTCACTACGATGTTGATCTTCTTGTTGTTTCATGTGATTTTGTGCCATGGTCAAGTTGTCCTTTAAGAGTTGGAGAACTTGTTTTTGATGCTCGATCTGATATTCCACTGCTTGAACCTTAGATTTTTATTTTATAGAAGAAGTGATGGATGGTGGGTGATATCCGTAAATCACCATAAATGGTGTTGTTGGCATAGGGGAATACCCAGGGTTCAACGCTACAACAACGCACCAAGAAAACCCTAATTCACAATAATCTATAGTATTCAAGCACTTAGAAATAGTAAGCTATATCAAACCCAGTAGATCAACACTAAGCATCTTCATACACATCAGATCTAATATTTATACACATTTAGGAGCACAAAGCATATGCAGATCTTCCTACAAATATCAAATCACTTAGCAGAAGAAGAAGTAAACACATTGAATCAAAGCACAAAGCATCACACACAGATTTACGTGGTTCACCCCCACCCTGGGGCTATGTCCACCAAATCTTCTTCTTTATTATCTCGGTCAAGCAGTTACAGCACAGAGCCTCAACAATTCTTACTCCGCACATGAAACAAGATCTACGCAGCTCGCTATATCCTTCTTCCTTGCGCTCTAGCAAAAATCCTTTCACAACCTCCTACAACAAATTGCACTGAGCTCTGCAAGTCTCTTACAATCATGCAAAGAGAATTTACAATCCACATTCAATCACACAGATCTAATTACTAGAACTAAGCCATCGAACCTCTTCTACCTTGCCTAGACATCTATTTATACATACAAAAGTGGGCCTAGGCATGGGTAAAACCATAGGCCGACATCCCTTTCCCATTACATTAACCCAAACCCTAAAAAGGGGCCCAAAAGTGGACCGAGATCTCGTGATATATACTTCATCTTGTGCGGTTCCTTCGATAGGGCGTCGAAGTCCCAAAAATGGTCAAATATGACCAAGTATCTCCCACAAGTTGGTCAAGGGACAACATGCCCCCAACACTCACCTGTGACTCATCCCTAGTCACTCAGGTCTGATCAATTCTTCTTCGAATGCCTCGATCTTGGCTCAAGTTGCTTTTACATGCTGCATTTCAAATTCTTCTTGCTCGGCGAACTTCTGGATGAGTGTGACATTCACTGACCCTTCTAGGCGTTGCTGTGATTGATTTACAACCTATTCCAACTTTGTTCCTTGGTGCTCGATCTCTATAAATAGATGACATGCCTTATTCTGCAAAGGTTGAAGTTGTTGAGTTACCTCCATTACCTTGCTCTAGATTATATGGATTTGCTGCTGTGCTATGCGTTGCTTGAAAGACCGTTTCATTTTCTCTATGGGTGATAGGGCCTTCAGCTGCACTTGTAGATTTTCGGTTTCATGCTTCGCCTCGTGGAGTTGCGACTCCAACTTGTGAAATTCAGGATTCTTGGTTAGGTTCTCATGAATCTGTGCACTTCTTCTACTTAATTGTTTTCATTCCTCAGTGAGTGCTTTAATCCTTTCTACTATGCTTCGGTCAATCATTTCTCGTTGGTCGTGCTCTTCCTGCGGTGTACTTGGTATGGTCTGAAGCTCTAATTCTATGAATCTTTGTTGAAGTTGCTTAATAACTTCAACAAACTTCATCACTTGGTGTTCTAAGGGTTCTTCTGCTTTCTGCTCTAATCCAGTCACAGAGCGAAATGCTCTGTTGACTGCTTCTTCGATCCCCATCTGCTTCGTGAGTAGCTGATCCTTTTCCTTTTGGATCTTCTCTCTGTCTTCTTCCAATTTTACTTGGAGAGCGTTCCTCTGTTGTTGCGCAGCTCAGTGCTGCTCAATGATTTCCTCCTGTGCTTGCTTTAAGGCCTAGGTGGCCTATGTGGTTTCTTCCCGTGCTTTTTGAAGGCGTGCTTCGACTGTGGCTGCAATCTTGCGTAGTTGAACTGGTTCATCTACCTCTTCTGTTGTCCCTTCTGGTAGGGGCACAATGGAGACTGCGTGGCTAGACCGAAGTGCCTGTTGCACTCCTTGGAGCTCGCTCTCAATTCTGTTGTACATTGCCTCTTGCTTGGCTTCCTTCTTTTCTGTTATTTCTTATATAGCTTCATTTATAGTGGCGAGGAGGAAATTGAAGTCATCTGGAGTGAGCGTGGTCTTCATCTTGGTTACAGGGGTTCTAGGTTTCTTCCGGGAGGAAGGTTTAAGAGGTGAAACCTTCCTTTTCTTCGACGATTCCTCTTCCTCTTCTGGCCTCTATTCGACTTCTTCGTCATTGCCTTCTTTCTTGGATGAAATGGATGCGGTACTTACAAATCTACTGTCTATATCTTGTATTTCCTCATCCTTCTTCGTCTTCATTGTTTTCTTCATCTTACTGGGCCCAGGTGTATCTTGTGTAGCTTCTCGGCTGTCGATGTCAGACAATTCTGTGGGGTTTGCTGAAACAAGGAGGTCTGCTGACCATTCCTTGGTGATTTCCTCCAGGTCTTTTTCTGTCAGCTTATAATAAGACTGTAACTTCTCTTTGTTCTCATCAGTGCGTGCTATTATGTAAATGAAGTGGCGGTCCGTGCTGAAATTCATTAAGGGCCTGAACTTGAAGAGGGTATTCGGGGTTATCTGAGGCTCAGAATGGATGACACACTTCAACTGATTGTAGAAGTCATGGAATACAGGATTGGATTTCCATTGTTTGCTCATATCATTTGAGTACCATAAGGTATTGAACTTCATGGCTGAGGGATCAAAAGGGTTGAGGTCCAGGAAGGTTGCATATTCTGGTAGCTCCCATGCAATGAAATATATAAGTAACAAGAGCCAACTAAAATTGAATACATGCCCCTGATCCTGGGATTCTCTGCAGTCGATCTCTAGTTGATTCACTAGGTACTTCACCTAGTTCATTTGTAGTCCCTCTATGAACTTTTCTACGAGGTCAACTACAAAGATGGATACTTTCATGGGTCTATTCTTGCAAACAAGCTTCCTTGCGATCAACTGACATGAAAGGTGCACTGCGCCACTCTGAATAGAGGCTACCTTGTAGCCTCATGCTCCTTTCTCAACATCACCATAAGCTTCTTTGATCTTCTGATCAAGGGCACGGTCTGCAGTCTTTCCATGATAGTAGTCATGGGGATCAGGGCCCTGCATGCTAAGACCTGTAATCCTATTGATCAATGCTGGATCAACTATGATGTGGCGGTTCAACTAGATCACAATGACCACTATATACAACTACTATTCAGCGGGCTACTAATTCTCAGTTGGAAAAAGTGTTCTTCATGCATGGCGCGACGAGCTAAATAAGAAATTCGACAACGGTATGCTTGCAACGGGTATGAATCTTCCATTAATGTTCATATGTCTATTGTGGTGCGGTCCAATGGTCTAGTGATGATCCTTTAATGCTTTTCTGTCCGTTCGGGGAGGAATTCGAATGGGTATATCGGTCCAACGACTATATCGCTTCGTCATGGTGAAGTGCCATAGGTCGTTGTTATGATATCTTGACGAAGCTCCCATTCTGCAAGTTTTCTTTCGCGATGTTCTATCTGGAATCTCCTACAACTTTTCAATCTTTGCCTTCTTCTTACTTAACTTTCTAGCTTTCTTTCCAGTGAGCTTCGTTTCAGTAGTTCTTTTCCCGTTCTGGCTCTTATTTTCCTTGGATATAGTTACTTCGTGCTGCTGAGGTTCTTTCTTAGGGTTCAGGTATAACATCTCTTCTTTATCTAAGATAGAAACTTTAGTCTTCTATGAGTCCTCTAGTGTTCTGATAACTTTGACATCTGGGTTCCTAGTGTGATATAGCTTTAATATGTTCTCCTGTTCTTCAATAAACTACACGATCCTTCTGGTCATGAATTCTTTTAACTCTTGTCTCTGCTATTCTAAAAAGGTTTCTTCTTCCTTCTTTCTGGCTTGATCTCTTTTAATCAAAGGATTTCCAAGTAACATAGTAAATGGGGTGCTATCCTCAATAAATTTGATAATATCAAAATCTTCTTTTGTTGAAGTTCCATTAGCATTCATAGATATCTAATTGAGCCTTCCACATAGGTTCACTAGTTTCCCTCTGAATAACCCTATTCCACTCAGTGAAGGGGTCATAAAAGGCCTCCCTATAGCTTCCCAAGTTCTTTCTGTCATAACATTCACCCGTGTTTCCTCATTTAGAACACAATCAACGTTGAAGTCTCCTATTCTTACCTTGATGCATTCTTTCTTGTTAAAAACCTCTGATAATATAACATGTCGGTGATCATTCAAGGTGACTTGTATCTGTAGTAACATCTTGTCTGATTCTCTCTGGGGTTCTGTTATTTTTGGATCTTCCTTAGGGTTTTCTTCTTTCATATTCATGCCTTCCATTTTAGTAATCATTCTAGGGAAATCTAATACTTCGTGGTCCAAAGCATTGCAACAGAGACAACTAAGTCTTCCATCAGGGCATTCCTTAGCAAGATGTACCGGTCTTCTGCAACTGTNTAGAGGGATACTCCTCTCTTTCTTTTAAATGATCCCCAACCTCTTCTCTACTGTGCACTAGGGTTATGGTAGCTAGCCTGCAAAAATTTCTTTCGCGAATCCTACATCCGCTTGTTAGTCAAGACATTCTTTCTATGCATAGGTATAAAATATCTATCAGATCTATTCATATCAAACTTTCTTTCATTTATCAGAGCCCTAGTTTCCAAGCTAGGACAAAATCTATCAAACATACCTAGATCCATACTCTATAAACAAAAAATTTCACTTATTTTACTTTTGTAGAGCACAAAGCTTCTAGATATAAAAAAAATTGACTATTCTTACCTCTATCAGAGCACAAAGCTTACAGTTCTTACCTCTTTTCTATAGATCTAACCTTTCTTTCTTTGTACAAAGCTTCACAGGTTAAGTAGAACACTGTGCACTAGGGTGATAGATCTACGCACATAGATTTCCCGGTTTCTAGATCGAATATTTGCATGAATATTTTCTTTCTCAGTTCCCAACAATCATAGTTCCAGTCCCGACAACAAAATCATTTGTTGGCAAAGGGGCAGACCCAGGGTTCAATGCTACAACAATGCACCATAAAAATCCTAACTACCGGCCCTTTCGAAAACACCTGTGAAGTAGATGAAGTCTCACCCAAGGTAGAGTCAGGGGTGGTTGCAAGACTCAGGTGTCTGCAGCCTTAGCTGGGAAATAGATCTATGATTATACAACTTACTAGAGAACTTAGCACCGTTAGTTCCTCAAGATACATTCAATAACCACTTCGCTTATAAGACAAAGCTTCACATCATTCACACTAATCTATAGTATTCAAGCACTTAGCAACAATACGCTAGATCAAACCCAGTAGATCATCACTAAGCATATTCATACACATCATATCTAACATTCATACACATCTAGGAGCACAAAGCATATGCAGATCTTCCTACAAATATAAAATCACTTAGCAGAAGAAGAAGTAAACACATTGAATCAAAGCACAAAGCATCACACATAGATTTACATGGTTCACCCCCACCCTAGGGATACGTCCACTAACTCTTCTTCTTTATTATCTCGATCAAGAAGTTACAACACAGAGCCTCAACAACCCTTACTGCGCACAAGACAAAAGATCTACACAACTCGCTAGATCCTTCTTCCTTGCGCTCCAACACAAAGCCTTTCACAACCTCCTACAACAAATTGCATTGAGCTCTGCAAGTCTCTTACAATCATGCACAGAGCATTTACAATCCACATTCGATCACATAGATCTAATTACTAGCACTAAGCCATCGACCCTCCTCTACCTTGCCTAGACATCTATTTATACATACAAAAGTGGGCCTAAGCATGGGTAAACCATGGGCCGACATCCCTTTCCCATTAGATTAACCCAAAACCTAAAAAGGGGCCCAAAAGTGGACCGAGATCTCGTGATCCCTGCTTCGTCTTGTGCACTTCCTTCGATAGGGCGTTGAAGTCCCAAAAACAGTCAAATATGACCAAGTATCTCCCACAACTTGGTCAAGGGCCAACATGTGTCATTTTTGTTTCAATATGAAAGGAAGTTTTATACCACCATTCTACCAAGGGTAACCACTTGAACCATTGTGTTTGTTTATTAGAGACAAATAAACAAAGGTATCCTTCCAAACATTTTTTCACTATCTCAGTTTGTCCATCATATTGAGGATGATAAGATGAGCTATGAGCCAATTGAGTACCCAAACAAGAAAATAATTCTGTCCAAAAATTTCCAGTGAAGATGGGATCTCTGTCACTTACAATAATCAATGGGCTTCCATGTAGATTTTGAACTATCTCCATGGATGCGATATCAACTTTAATGGATTTGAAAGGATGAGGGAGTGAACAAAAGTGTGCGTACTGGTAAGTATATAAAAAATCACCACGATGACACTCTTTCCTTCTTACTTCGGTAACCCTGTGATGAAATCCATGGAAAAATCCTCCTAGAGTTGACTGGAAATTCCTAATGGTTGTAAAAGACCCAGGGTCTTACTTGTTTCCACCTTATTTTGTTGGAAAACCAAACATTCTGCCACAAACCTTTGAACATCAATTTTAAGGGCATCTGAAAAAAATTCCCTCTTGACCCTGTGATAGGTTTTGAAAAATCTTGAGTGCTCTCCTACCGGAGAGGTTTTAATTCCAAAAGTATCTTTTGTTTGAGTTAGGAGTTCTTACATAAATATAGGCAATATTCTTACCATAGTGAATCATTTTTCCATGTAAATGTATTAGAATATTGCTCCAACCTTTGAAGAGAGTCCACACTTCTTCGTCATTCTTCCATTCATCCCTTGCTTCTTTTATCCAATCAGGTTGGATGATAGAGATAGCAAAGAGAAATGCCTCAACATCTTCATCCTTTCTTATGCCATGATATTTTCACATTGCCTCTTTAAGTTGTTCAAAATCTCGAGTTTCCTCTGGAGTCCATGAAAATTCATCCTTCTTAGTTAATGCAGTTAAAGGTGTTGCTATTCTTCCATAGTTCCAAAAAAACTTGCGGTAGTAACCTGTCAAACCCAAAAATCCTCTAAGATTCTTCAATGTTTTGGGAATCGACCATTCCATCATAAATTTAATATTGTTGTGTAGGTTGAGGGGAAGAGAGATGGTGGGTTGGAATTAGTTGTGAAATTGATTGTTGATAGGGGGACAATAGGAAACCTTAGGGACCATTGTCTCTTGTGGATTTGTAGCCCCAACTTGGGGGTGAATTTCTGTTGAGAACTGGCGCAACAAGTCTAGAGTTGGGAGGAGTGTCTGTACTCTACAACATGTTGCATATTTTTTAAGATAAGTGTTCTTATTATTTGTGGTCATTTATGTTAAATGTTTATATTACTATTGTGCAATTTACTTTGTGTTATCTTGGTTAAATTCTAATTATTGTGAGAAAAATGATGCATTCAATATCTATTTATGTGGTTGAATTTTTATGTATGTTGTTTAGTTATTTTTGTGCACAATTATAGTAGTTGAAATTATGTTTTTAAGTAGCATAGACAATTGCATGAGTTTGAATTTCATTTTGTGTGTTATTTCCACATATAGATTTGGTATGAAAAATTTTAATTGGGTCATTTTAGCAGTGACATGACCCAGCTAGGGGCCGGGTACATTACAGAGTGGTATCAGAGATTAAGCTCAAAATTGGACCCATATGGGCCAAGAGCCAATCCAAATTTTGGAAAATTCGTTGTTACAGAGTTTGGTCTGAGCAAATTTGGGGAAAACAATGGAGAACCATAGCGAAAAATCCCCAAATTCATGGGAAAATTTAAGTGTAAATTAATCAAAACTATCTGAGAGGTTTAATGGTGTGAATATACAAAGTTTCGGGGTTAAATTTGAAATTCATGTTTTAATGGAAACAATAGCATTGGGCAGAGTTTGAATAATCGATAACTGAAATTGCATTCGATCTCGAGATCAACGACCAATATTCATTTTGATAAATTTAAAAAATTATAAGGATTTTAGAGGTTTCTAAGGTCTGGAAGATCAACGAACAAGATTCGTTTTAGCCATTTGGAAAAAAGATCAAAATGATGGTTAAGATTCATTTTCGGTTGTTTCTAAAATGGATCAAATCAATGGTATGGATTCATTTTTAATCATTGGGAGGTTAGGGTCAATCAACGAACAATATTCATTTTTAAGGGTTTGGGAAATAGATCATATTGACAGTCAATGTTCGTTAGAAGAGTCGAGCAACGTTTGATGGATCGATGACCAAGATCATTCTGAATCATAGATCCAGGTCGACCAGATTGGAGAAATGATTTAACCTCCAAAATCAATTGTAGATATCCGATGGTCGATGGCCGAGTTAGTCAGATTGATGAAGTGTTTTAGTCACCAACATAAATTGTTGATGTCCAATGGTCGAGTTGGTCAATCTAGCAAAGTGTTAGAATCGAGCAAGAGAAAGCATTGATGGTCTATGGTCGATAGTAGGGTGTCGATCGATTCAGTGAGGGGTTCAGGTCATCCAAGAGAAATGATCAATGAATGATGAATAAAATAGGAGGATGATGTGTCATGCCATGTCAACATCTATGTGGCAGGCCATGTCAGCAATTACCACGTCAACCAAGTTGACACTTAAGGATTTTTTATGTTTGAACAACATCGGGAAGACATTCTTCCATATATATATAATATCATATAATATATGACATG
>JASDQU010884061.1:19095-31323 GCA_032191745.1 Picea mariana | reverse complement strand
GGCTTCCATGTATTCAACTTTTGTAGTTGAAAGTGCCACTACAACCTGTCTTTTGCTCATCCAACTTATTGCTCCTCCAAATTGGTTAAACACATACCCACTTGTAGATATCCTATGATCCAGATCTCCAGCCCAGTCTGCATCCACAAAGCCATGTATAGCCACTACTCTGTCCAATCCTGGTCTTCCTTAGTAGCAAAATCCATAGCTAGCAGTGCCACGCAAATACCTAAAAAACCTTTTTACTATTGTCCAATGTTCCTTCCCTGGTTTTGACATATACCTGCTCAAAGTCAACAATCCAGGGAATCAACGCCCATGGATCCTCTACATCAAGATTTCTTAGTGCTCACAGATTTTGTTAATGAATCTGCAACATTCTTCAAAGTGTCCACCTTCATCAATAACACTTTCTTTTCTTCAACCATGTCTCTCACCAAATGATATTGAATATCAATATGCTTTGTCTTTGAATGATAAGACAGGTTCTTCGCCAGAAAAATTGCACTTTGACTGTCACAATCTATCCTTACAGCTTGTTGTACCAACCCAATACCTGAACACAATCTTTGTAACCACATCTCTTCCTTACTTGCATGAGTGGCTTCCATGTATTCAAATTTTGTAGTTGAAAGTGCCACTACAACCTGTCTTTTGCTCATCCAACTTATTGCTCCTCCAAACAGGTTAAACACATACCCACTTGTATATCTCCTACGATCCAGATCTCCAGCCTAGTCTGCATCTACAAAGCCATGTATAGCCACTACTCTATCCAATCTTGGTCTTCCTTAGTAGCAAAATCCATAGCTAGCAGTGCCACGCAAATACCTAAAAAACCTTTTTACTATTGTCCAATGTTCCTTCCCTGGTTTTGACATATACCTGCTCAAAACTCCCACTGCATGTGCAATGTCCGGTCTAGTACAGACCATTTCATACATCAAACTGCCAACTACACTCGCATATGGAACATGAGACATGTCCTCCTCCTCTTCTTGTGTCTTGGGACACTAATCCGCAGATAACTTTACACCAACAGGAATAGGAACCTTGACCTATTTGCATTCCTTCATATTAAACCTTTGCAATATTGTCTCGACATATTTTCTCTGATTTAACCATCTTTTCCTCTTTTTCCGATATCTTTTAATTTCCATGTCCAAAATGAAATTTGGAGCACCGAGATCCCTCATGTCATATTTAGAGGACAACTGAGTTTTCACATCCTGGATAATCTCCTTGTTGTTTCCTATCAGCAACATGTCATCCACATACAAGACCAAATAAATCAAATGATCACCAATTAATTTAAAATACATAGAATGATCCTCTTTGCTTCTTGTGAATCCAATTCCTAGCATATAAGTATCAAATTTTTGATACCACATCCTTGGTGATTTTTTTAAACCATGCACGTACTTTTTCATCTTGCATACCAACTCCTTCTTTCCCTTCACAACATAACCTTTTGGTTGCTTCATATAGATTTATTCTTCTAGATACCCATGTAGGAATGTTGTCTTCGCCTCCATCTATTCTGCTTCAAAATAAAATGTAGCAGGAACAGATAACAAAAATCTTATAGAAGTTAACTTGGCAATAGGAGAAAACATCTCACTAAAATCAATTCCCTCAACCTGGGAATAACCCTTTGCTACTAACCGAGCTTTGTATTTATCCACTTTTCCTTCTGCATTCAGCTTCTTTTTGAATGCCCATTTTCTTCCAATGGGATTTCTTCTAATCGACAACTCCACTATATCCCATGCCTCATTATTATCCAAGGTTTCCATTTCTTCGTCCATGGTCTTTTTCCATAGATTTCCATCCTATGAATCCACTACCTCCCTGACAGTTCTAGGATCATCATCAGTAATAGACAAAGAAAAAATTGAATGATAATCAGACGAAGTATAACTTTCTAGTAGCCTTCTTTCTTGGATCGATGTCCTCAATACTGGAGTATGAGGATCTTCTTCTTCTGATTCATGTTCTTCTATAGATTTTGATTCATCATCCTTTAAATCAAACTATATTTTCGTTGGTTCTTCCTTACTTGGTAGGACTTCCTGTTTAACAACATCCTTCATTTCTCTAAATACCACATCTTGGCTATATACTACCTTCTTAGTTTCTGGATTCTAAATCTTATAACCTTTGAGACCATCTTTATATCCAATAAATATACACTTTTCAACCTTCTTATCTAGCTTATTCTTGTTTTCCTTTGGAACATGAACATATGCATCATAGCCAAATACCTTGAGATGTGTAAGAGAAGGTTTCTTACCAGTCCATACCTCTTGTGGAGTCTTGTCATCCAGTGCTGATGAGGGTGATCTATTGACCAGGTAGCATGCAATACCCACTGCCTCTGCCCATAATTCTTTCCCTAACCCAACACCACTGAGCATGCACCTTGATTTTTCAATCAGCATCTTGTCCATCCTTTCTGCAACTCCATTCTGTTGAGGTGTATATGGGTTAGTCTTATTCCTTTCTATATTGCACTTCTTACAAAATTATTCAAATTAATTCCTGCATAACTCTCTGCCATTAGCTGTCTTCAACACCTTAATTCTTCTCTCTATTTGATTCTCAACAGGAGCCTTGAACTCTTTAAACCTTTCAACGACTTCATATTTCTTCTTGAGGAAATATATCAAAGTATTCCTTGAGAAGTAATCTATAAATGAGACATAGTACACAGATTTTTCCAATGATGGGACCGACAGAGGTCCAAAAACATCACTATGAACTAGCTATAAAATTCCTTCTACCCTCGATGCACCAGAGGGAAATATTACACAATTATGCTTCCCATATACATAATGTTTACATAAATCAAAATCCAGAGAGCAGTTAGACATACCTTCAACCATACCTTTACCGTGTAGTAGTCAAAGAACCTTCTCTCTGATATGCCCCAGTCTTTGATGCCACAACATAACCTTTTCTCCAGAGATTGTCGGAGTTCTTTCTTCTTCAAATCCAATATCACGAACAATGGAACTATTACACCCATCACTAATAGTGTTTCATTGTAGCTTATACAGAGTTCCAAACCGAACTCCCTTCAACAACACCACTTCTTCTCGAACCATCCTACAAGTTTCCTTTTCAAATATTGTTTTTACCCCTCCATCATCAATTTTTCTTACAGAAATCAAATTTCTAGCCAAACCTGGGATGTGAAGAATACCAGGAAGTGTTCTAATCCTTCCATCTATGAGCCTCAACTTGAATTTTCCTAGACCACTTCATCAAACTTCAAGGAAGTTGTATTACTACCTATGGCCACAACCAGACTATCCCATGAGTCTGGTAAAGAACTTAGTAAATTGATACACTTATCTTCATCTATAATTTTAATCTCAACAAATACTAACTGACTTACCACAGTATTGAAAGCGTTCAAATTCTCTTCCACTGAGTCTCCATGTCTCATCCTCATATTATACAACTTCTTTGTGAGGAATAGTTTATTTACTATGGAATTATACTGATATAGACTTCCCCAACTTATCCCATAAATCCTTGGTTGTAGCTTCCTCTGACACATTTATTAATATTGAATCTGAGAGACACAGTCGGATTGTGCTCTTCCTCTTCTGATCCATTTTTTTCCAGTCATCTGCTGAAGTTCCTGTAGGTGCAGTACCTATATCTACTGCGATCCACTGATCTCTATCCACCAACATATCTTCCATCTTGAGCATCCACATCTCAAAACTTTTCCCACTAAACTTCTCGATCTCCATTTTCGAATTTTTTGCCATTTCTTTTCTCCTAAAAAATAAATACCACAGATCTCCCATTAGAACAGGGCTTATCACAGTCCTGAGCCAAACCCTTGACCACAAAGGCATCCCCCTGAAGCCAACAAATCTCTGATACCAAATGTAGATTTTAACCTTGTACAATATTTACTTCAAACATATTTTCAGTAAAAGAACAGAAAATATACAATGGAAAATACAAACACTACACAGAGATTTTTTCCCTGGAAACCCAAACCGAGAAAACCATCATATTCTATATTCATTCATCATGATACATTATTTACAATACAATATACATATAGGATCCAACAACATCCAAAACCCTAACCCAATGAATTGTATTAGTGAACAACCCTAATTCCTTAACTGGAAATAGAAAACCATCGGCCAAAAACCATGTGCTGAAAAACCACCCAAAAATGCGACATGTTTCTTGAGGCAAAAAAAAATTATTGGAGACGCTACCCCCGAACCCCCACGCGGGGGATTTTCCCTCCTGCACCCTCCCCACAAACCCCCTTTGCGCCTGGAGCAACACAAACACTACTACTCGTGCAAAGAATATAACGCACCCAACACCTTTTTTAATGGGGCCAACTTATATTTATTGATTTCACACTCTACTTCTTAGTGGGATTTATTTAATGGAGATGGGACCAACACAATAAKTAATAATATATTCTCCTAATTGGGGRAGTTTCGTAKGGACACTAACATGCCCTTCCTCTTACAAAGAAACAATGTCCTCAAGGTTGGAGATGATAAAATTGGTGGAGAATATCTATTAATTCCCATGTAGCATCTTCGATATGTGTAACCTTCCATTGGATTAATACTTCCTAGATACTCCACTAGAGACCATATAACTTGTGTTATTCCAAAACAATGTTAGGTTGCAACCAAATAGATCCCTCACTGTCTAGTTTGAGAAGGTTGGTTTGAACTCTACAATTGGACCTAGCCACTTTCTTCAAGCAAGACACATGAAAAGACTGGGTGGATGTTAAAATAGATTGGAAGACCCAATTTGTATTTCATTGAGCCTATATGTTTTGAGTACAGTATAGGGTCCATAAAACTTAGATACTAACATCTAGTGGCTCTAATCCTTCAATTATGTCTTCCTGTAGGGTTGGAGATGCAAGAACACCTAATCCCCTTCTTCAAATTGGCATTCAGAATAATGTTGATCATCCTATTACTTCATTTGTTTATGGGTCAACACCAAATTATCCTTGAGGGTATAAATAATGTTATCATGGTATGTAAGGGTTTTTTCCACTTCCTAAACCTTAGATAAGCCTCGTCAGTAGGAGATCACTGATGAGGAATTTTGTCCATTGATTGCCTCAAAAGGTGTGATTTGAGTCACACCATGATAGGTGGTATTGTACCACCATTCGACCAATGGTAACCACTAGACCCATTGGCCCTATTGGTCCAAGGAAAACCAATGTGAATAAGCTTCCAAACACTTGTTGACTGCTTCTATCTAACCATTTATTTGGGGGTGATAGAACATGTTGAGATCGAATTGGGTACCTTGAATTTGAAACAACTCTTTCCACAAATTGATAGTGAAGGTGGAATCATGTTCTGTCACAATTGATTGAGGCATTCCATGGAGTTTAGAAATGTTTTCCATTAATACTTATGAGACTATTGAGGCCTTGAAGGGGTGTTGTAAGGCACAAAAATGATAATATTTAGAAAGGGATCAGCAATTACCACAATCCTTTATTTGTTGTTTAATTTCAATAACCCCATAATAAAATCCATAGAAATTTCAATCAAAATGATGGCTATAATGAGTAAAGTTTGTAATGCTCTTGAAGGCTCCACCATCTCCCCTTTGTGCCATTGGAAAATACCCCAAATATCCTAAATCACCCCAATCATGGTGTAAAATATTTCATGGTAAAATTGAAAGTTAACACTCCCTCTTTATGAGGAAAGTGTTTACATTGACACCTATCAAACCCCTCTACAATGCCAACAAATTGGATACCTACAAATATGTACTTGTTGTGGTCCCAAAATCAACCATTGTCATTTTTAAAGAACTTGTCACCCATGATAATATAGCATCTCCATCCTCTAATGAATGATGACCTCCTATGATTATGAAGAAATATATCCCTAAAACAAAAGAAACATGAAAAACTCCATCATCCTCCAATTCAGCATCACGGGTCAAAAAAAAAAAACATCACATCATGAGTTGTCCAAGATATCCTATAGAGAAGATCACATCTCCATACAAGATCACATCTATGGAAGTCACAAAGATAGAGATCCATAAAATTCAACTCCTCAATATTTGAATATGGAGATTTGGGTATATGAAACAGTCTATGCAAGGTCATCATCATCCTATGAACATAAGAGTCCCTCTCATGCACCTCAAATCCTCTAGCAACTAGACCAACCTGAACTAGGTCAACTCCCTCATCCTAAGAATCTTGAAGTAAGAGTAACATCATCGTCAATTCCCTCTATTTGATAGAATCCATGATCCTTAGCAAGAGTATCATCATGGGAAACTACCTTTGTTTGAGAGATTTGATGATCCCTTGATCTATATTCTATAATACTCCCATCAGTAGTAACTTTGGAATCTATATCAACATTATTATCCATCAAGATATCACACCTCTCCTCCAATGAACAACTGGAAGGTTCATGCATGAAATCAATCTCATCATATAACCTCTCCTTTTCTATACAACTGGAAGTCTCGCGAATTGAAGAAACCAATGCACCATGACTAGCATATCTCCTAGTAGGTACACTCATCTTTACTGAATACCTAGGTTCTCCTACATGCTCTTGAGCCTCTAAATATGAAACAAAAACCTCCATATTATTATCGATAACTAAAGGAGGATCATATGAATTGAAATATATCACATCCTCGTCAACACAAGATGTTATAAGATCATCTACAATCAGTGCTAAACCTGAATCTATGACCTCTTGTTATACATGTGCCCCCTCAAATATATAAGGCTCTTTTACCCTCCCATTAGAATGTACATGTGTTAATGGATCAGTAAGTAACCTGTAAAGGCCAGCCTCTCTCACCCCTCTAGTCAAAGTCATCGAACCAACTAGAATGCAATCATTAATGGTGCACTAGTGTGCCTCATCTAAATGGATCATATCAAGACTCCTTCTTGACCTATTCTCACTTCTAGGAAAAGCAGTTTTTATGTGCTTACCAATAGCACATCCTTTGCAGTCATCTTCCTTCTATCTTGAAGTCTGAAAATCCTTGTACTAGATTATTTAGGATAGGAAGTGCTTCATGATTCAAGAGGCCAAGACACCTATTACATAACTTTCACAACTTGGTATTGTCATGCACCAAAGCACTATGCTTCACCGGATTTTTCTGCAACCAGTAAAGACCTCAAGCATGAACTTATTTTTCTACAACTCGGATTTGACTTTTAAATATGACCTCGTAAACATCAAACCCAACCATACAATTGAAATTTTCCATACAAGATACTGAAAGAAGATTCTTCTTCAACCCAGGAGCATACAAAACATTATTCAACTCAAGAACATCACCTATGGGTGTCTAGAAGGAGGTATATCCAACTCCTTCCATGAGATAAGTGGAAACATCACCAAGCTCTACACTCCTGCCTCCCTTTTCCCCTGAATCTTGTTGAATAAAGACATGGCATATGTCATATGTCTCAAAGTTGTGTTTTCAACATACCAACCAACAATATACATGGTGTTAGAAGATAAAAAAGAGACCAATTTCATATCCATTCTATAAAATATACAATATGAAGAAGAATCAACCCTTGCAAGGGTTAAGGTGATTTTCTCATGCAACATAGGGTTTTTCACCCAATGACCTCAACTAGATCAAGTTCTTAACCTAAGTAAACTCCAATTGAAATAAAAACTCTCTCTTACTCAAGGGTGATCCCAACCATAACAAGCTCTAATACCATGTGGAAATTTCTCGGAATTCAAAATTTTATGAAAAGAAAAAATTTCACCTTCAACCTAGAAGATTTCTCAAATCTTATCTTTGTGAATTTTCAGCCTTAGGATTGTTGTAAAACAAGTTACAAAAAAACAAAAATAAGAGTACAATGTTTCACTCTCAAACAACCCAAACTTCCTAGCAATTCAAGGATAAAGATACCAAATGAAAGGGATAAGTTTCAACCCTTTTAAGGGGAAAATTATTAGCCAATAACCAGATCTGAAAATACTATTTTACAACAGTACAAGAATAGTATGACGGTAGAAAAATAAACCACTTATATTATTTTGTTATATGTCAAATCACTTAACAATTGTCCATTTACTTATGTCAAATCAGCAAGACATATATGGTTGTAAATAATAATGCATGAAGAACATATATAGTTGAAAATCAAATCTAGAAATTGCACAAGTTTTGGACCCACAAAAAATTCAGTAATATTCTCAACATGAAGTACATGTATATACCATAACCTTATCTCAAGGCTAGTACAAATCCTCCCAACTCCCCAAAACCTAGCTAGGGAAAAAAACCTAGCAACCAAGAAGATTCAATGTGCAAGAATCACTCCAACACATCCTCCAAGGAAACAAATCCTCTCCTCCCCTTCTTCTTCACAATTCCACCCTAGCATCTTATCACAAAACCATAATATCCAATATCCAAGGGATAAACCCTATCCCTAGACCTTCCAAAATAAATAACACTTGATCCTTTCATATTCTTTCTGAAACCTAAAGTGACCGATTTTGGGAGAGGAGTGTAATTCAAATAACACTCAATATTTAAATGTTGAATCCTTGACCAAAATAATATTCCCTCTATAGTGAAGCTCATCATTTTTCCAAGTGCATCCCAAATGTGTATGGGGGTCGACCTATAGTTGGTGGATCATGTGCGCTATATTGGCATCTAATGACCATTATTGATGTACTTCCATCTAATCAAGTATTGGGAAAGATAAGGAAAATAGTGAACCTTCCTCTTCATACTTCCTATGTTATGTTCCAAATCCAAACCATAAGTACACATCATGTACACCAATGTGAGCATGGAGCACAACTCTAAGATATATAAGAGATATAAGCTACATAATAACTCCTTAAAGAATAAGACAAACTCCTCCAAATACCCAAATACATTCATACATCACAACTCACATGTTCTCAATAATGAATACATGATCTCTATATATACTTATTCACACACTACTTATGAGGCCCATTTATTATTAGGCTAACCCTATTACATATAAATTTACACATTACATGTACATTTATCCCCATATATGCACCCCTTTGGGATCATATCATATACATTTAACTCCATATATGCCCCCTTTGGGTCATAACATAGTACCCTCCTTCAAAAACCTCTGTCCTCAAAGCTTTGCAATTAAATGTTTCACATGTGATGAAACCAAGTAATATAATTTTCTTATGTTCTTTATTTATTCATTTCATTGATGATGATCCATCCATCCACAATCAATTATTTTTAGTCTTAATCCTTGGTGGCTAGTTGTTGCATAATTTAATTTCCTACATAGAGAATCAACCACCACATCCTCCTTTCCCTTATTGTGGATAATCTCATAGTTGTAGTTTAACATTTTAGTGACCTACTTATGTTTCTCTGGGGAGGATATCCTCTATTCCAAGAAATATTTCAAGCTACGGTGATTTGTATTAATCTAGAAACAACACCCCATCTAGTAATGATGCCACATATCAATTGCATGAAGAATAACCATCATTTCCTTTTTACATGTGGATTTTCCCAAGTTTCTACCACATAAATGCTTACTAGTGAAGTCCAACAGACATCCCTCTTGCATTAGCATTGTCCTAGTTCCTTTTTCAGAGGCATCGTACTCCAATACAAAAGTCTTATTAAATTCGAGCATGGATAGTATTGGGGTAGTACACATAGCATCTTTTAAATATTGAAAATCTTATTTGAATTTATGATTCCAACTACATTCATTCTTTTTTAGCAAGGTGGTTAGGAGATATATAATTTTACCATAGTTCTACTCAAAATTTCTATAGTTTCCTATGAGGCCAAGAAAGTGCTACAAAATTTTGAGTCTTTGGGTGAGGCCAGTATTTCCTCACCTCAATTTTTTTAGAATCAACATGTACACCCTCTACCACTCACAATGTGTCCCAAATATTCTACTTATGAGATGCCAAAAGAACATTTAGAACATATGAGAAACAATTGGTCATGATAGAGAACTTGTAAGAATCGATCCACATGTGCCACCCAAATTTTGTTTGTATACCAATATGTCTTCAAAGAAAGTCATGAAAAAATTCCATAGAAGGAGTTGAAATATTTTGTTCATGAGGATCTAAAAAGTGGAAGACACATTGCAAATACCAAAAGGCATCACCAGAATCATGTAATTACCTTCATGAGTGTGGAAAGCAGTTTTGGGGAAAATTGCTTCTTTCATGTAAATTTGGTGATAATGGAAGAAGATATCAAGTTTGGTGAATAATTGAGCACCATGTTGGAGCCGCCTTTTTCAACTGGTTTAAATGTAATTTTTAAATTCAAATGTTGGTCTTTAAGTTCTTTTTCGCTTCGTGACATTTACCAACTAAAAATTTTAGTAGTCCCGACATGCGAAATAGATAAGGATGTTATGTTTCATAAGTCACCACCTTTTATCGTTAAACAAAAATTTTTACTTTTTGTACCTCGGGATATCACGCTTTGGGAGTTACAAGTCACAATATTTACAAGCCCCAATGTGCGAGGTCACAAAAAGTTTTTAAAATCTTACCTCAGGTTAAAGCTGAGAGTAAAATTCTTTAAACCCCAGTCAAGTGTTGTCCAGATTTCGTGTCTCGGCGTTCACTCTCTCCAAAAACATTATCATCGTAACTCTGATAGGCAAAGCTGTGAAGAATTTTACTTAAGTAACTCGGGTTAGTGTCAGGGGTGATTAGTTTTGACCATGGTTAAAGTCTTTCAAGATTTCGCAACTCGGCATACGCGCCTCCCAGAAACTATACCTTCGAAGCCCCGAGTCGCGAAGTCGCGATATAAATTAAAACATGATTAATTAAACACTTAATCTGGTTTTCCTTCTGGTTTAAATAGATCACATCATCATGATCTCGGGATTTTGCAACTCAGCATATGCTCCTCTCGGAAACTACACCTTCGAATCCCCGAGTCACGAAGTCACGATATAAATTAAAACATGATTAATTAAACACTTAATCTTTTTTACGTTTGTACTTAACTAAATATAATCATCGCGATCTCGGTTTTTAGAGGCTTGAAAGGTTAGAGTGAAAACTCCTGATACGACGAACGCCGAAAGGTTGATTAAAGTTTAAGAAATCCAAATTAAAGAAGCTAAGCCAACTTAATCAGTGTTTAATGCAAATAATAATATGCACAGTCTATGAGGTAAATTTAAATTTTCCTTGCGCCAACTTGTGTCACGAACCGTCGAAATTTATGGCATTAATTGGAAATGAGGCGAAGCGACAAGTAAGGCTATGGTTTTTATTGCTAAATCTATCTCTAAAAATGATTTGACCGTTCTATTCATAAGGACATTGAGGTTTTAAATGGTCGAAGATATAGATCTTTTTCTTCAGTCTCACAAAGCTCATTTCTATTTTACACAGAGAAGTTTTCGTCAACAAATTGATTTCTGTATGTATACATATTTTTATCGCAGGAGAGCTAAATCAGAATCCCCTGTCATGGCCCCACAAAAAACGTCCAAGGAAAGTGTTGAGGTTTCAGGGCAAGGCTCGGATAACATTTCTGATACTTCACCCCAAAGCGTTGATTCTATCAGAACCTAGTCATACATCTTCGAGGTTCTGCAGTCCGAGTTGGTGAACTATTCAGATGACTCCAGTGATAATGAGAATGACGACTTGGCCACCAAATACAAGATTGTCGTCCAAGAAAAAATGCATAAAGTAGCGGTCAGGCCACGTCTTCTTCCTTACTATGACATGATCTGATGGGCGCTAGACCATGTAGATATCCCGGCCAGAACCATCATCAACAAGCAGAAGGTCACTATTGGAACCTTTAGACTAGAACAATTACAGGTGATGTACAAGTTGCCACCCACGTCGAACTTCACATACAATGCTGAGTTTCTGGAGGATTTTAAACAAAAGGAATGCGAACAATACAGCAAAAGCTTATCTGATTTGATCAAGGATTGGGTCTCACACCCCGCAAAGTTCAGGGCCGGTAGCAATGAAATTTATTCCATATCTTCTTTGGAACCACAGTTCAAATACATAACAATGATGACCTCTAGATTGTATGGGAGGGAAGACACCACACATTTTTTCCTCCCATGGGTGCCTCTGATGCATATAGTCGCAGAAGGTTGTTCCTTCAACTGGGCCAAACTGTTGTCAGATAGTCTGACCAGTC
>JASDQU010884060.1:7462-23587 GCA_032191745.1 Picea mariana | reverse complement strand
TGGATAGATCAACAAGTGGAAGAAGCCATCATCAGATTCTTTGGAGCACTGCATGAGAAGGAAGGAAAGACAGGCTGGTGAAGCCCTGAAAACGCGGGTCAAGTTGAACTAGGGTTTTAGACACCTAGGGTTTCGGTATCTAGGGTTTTGACACCTAGGTTTCGGCCTAAGGATGTCGGTGAGCTATTGCAATGTATAAATAAAGGTCAAGAGGACCTGGGTTGGGCTGTTGTCATTATTACTAGTCTTGATCCAGTTCTATTGAGTGGTTATTATCGTATGAGAGAGAAGTGCTAAGTGTGAGAGCCTTCTGGTATTGCAAGGTCTTCAGTTGGGTACGAAGGCCAATCCTGCAGCTGGGTGTGCAGGAAGGGGAGAGGGAGGGAGAATAAGAAAGAAGATATGCTAGCTGAGAGCGCAGATAAGAACTGTATGCTTTACCTCAATATATTATAAGCACAATTTTGTGGACATATCCCTAGAGAGAGGGTGAACCATGCATATCTGTCTTGTGTGTGTGATTGATGTTGTTTTATTTTTCCTTGATATACTGTTATTGCATTGTTGTGGTAGATATGATAGATGCATGGAATAAATCTAAGTTGATAAGTGATGTATGCATGTTGTATTGTTCTAGTATTGGATCCACTTGATATTCCCTTTGGTTGTAGGCATTTTTGTCCTGCAACCCCCCCATAGCTACTTCGGGTGAGATTGCATCTGCTTCGCAGTTGTAGCCGAAAGGGCCAGTAGTTAGGGCTTGTTGGTGTGCTCTTGGAGCTGAACCCTGGGTCTGCCCCTATGCCAACATAGTACTAGAGAAAAATCGCAACCATAGGGAAGCGAACAACAACCATATCAACCCCCAAAAGTCGTCAATGTGGACAAAATCCTGTCGCCTGATACAAAACCAGAAAGCCCCAGACCCATTATGGAGGTAACCTAGAAGACATCACTAGCAAGTATGGACATTTAAATGTCAGAAGCGGGATAGGTCCAACAAGATGAGGATGCAGGCAACCAAGTGCAACCCGAAAAACCTGCAGAAGCCCGGAGAGTCAATGGGATGGCTCCAAATCAGGAAGAAACGACCACGCTGTAAAGATCACACACAACCATGTCAGAACAGCCACAGGAGGGAGGAGTGGAAGATGTCACTAGCTGACCAAAGGAGTATGCTGAAGAACGAACAATGGAGGTTGGAACCTTGAGTCATCCACCACAGTGAAAGGACAAGCAGAGGATACCTAGGTCACCGCGGAGGCAACCCACTGCAGCCATTTTCTTGCCACACATTCTGGAAGGGGTACGTGTACCAGAAAATTTGTTAGGCCATGTAGAGAAACTAAGGTACTCAGACCATGATGTGACAGACACAGATAATTTTCCAGATTTCACCAAGTGAGACTATCTACAGACTATGGGTATAGGACCCTTTAGTGAACCAATCAATCAACCAGTTTAGTGGGCAGTCGGACTGGCCAAAAATAGGATTCTAGGCCTATTAGACCTACCACACTTTGGAAGGGGCCAGTATGCAAACAACTGCATCAAGCAGTTGATGGAAGTTACACGTGGAGGATATCTGTGGCTGGAACAACTCATCTCGATAGACATATATCTCATCGCATACTTCACAGGGCTGCCATCACGAGGTGAAGATCCTATGTAGTTACTTGAGGAAAAAATGGAAGAGAAAGCATTGGCTGAAGAAATGAAGAAGAAATATGGCACCCAAAGGGGGTCATATGGAATCATCATCAGGAGTTTTAGTGACGTCATGACAAGAATGGCCACAAAAATTATGGCATGGAAGTTTCTCAGGAAATTCCGCAAAGATAAATTCTCGGTCGGTGTTGTCACAACTACAGCATAGTGTGTTGAGGGCACCACACTTAGTTGGGCCCCTTATCTGTTGAATCTATTCCTATACGACTGCAAGGATGCCCAGGATCTGGGGACATAATTTCATTATTCATGGCTACTCATCCTGATAGTCGTGGTCGGATGGAAGGAGATGAAGTATTCCTTTTTTTCCACTAGACCCACTCCTTTCCATGGAGCATGATACTTATCACTCGGGGCCACTTCAGAATCCAAAAATAGAAAAGTGACATACAAGGCTATCTCAGCGACATACAAGATAACATCGCCAACACTTGGAGGGTAACATTGAAAGTAATCACACAGTATCAGGGTATATCTAACTTCAAAGACACTAGACATGCGATGTGGATCTAGGCATGGAAAGACCCTAATAATCAATGGCTACAACTGCGTTACTGCATCACGGAGGTGGAAATAGAGATGGCCATTAAGGATTAGGAAGATGACTGGAGGATTCCAATCCTCATTCGAGAAATACCCACAGAAAGAGAGGAGGAGGAGGTAAGACAAGAACACACACATGTTGAGGTGGTAATAGTGCCCAAGAAACCAAGGACAATTCAGAACAAGGAACAACACAATAAAGGGGGGAGATTCAAGATAGGCATTGAGGCTAGGAAGAAGAAAAACACACAAGTGCCACAGGTACAACAGAAGCAGGCTAAGGCAGTACATGGAACTACATCAAGTGATACTCAACAAGAGAAAGGCCAGACTAAGAGGTCAGTCATTAAGATGGGGGGTGCACGCAAGAAAGTGAAGGCACATAAAACACCCCCAGAATACACGATCACTGAGGATGATGTAGGCATGGTTGCCCAAATGATCTAGGATTTCACAGTTGAGGATTTCGAGAAATCGGTGCACCAAAGGGACAGAATTGAGGAAGAGATGACACACATACGACAACTCCTCGGGTAGTCGACAACAACGTAGAAATGGGTCCATCAACATCACAGATAGGAGGTGAAGTTGGATCATGCGAGCAGGACATGATCCAGATGACAACACAACTGAGCTCAACATTTCACATCACACCGATCATGTTGGGCATGGAAGAAATCATGGGGAAGACACCCCTACAGGACTTGGCTCAACTATAGTTAGTATTGATGAGGATACCAACCACGGCCTTGTATAAACTGCAACTCAATGTTACACAAGGGGTACAGTCTCACACACACACAGATGCAACGGAATTTTAGCAGGCAAAGGACACTCGAGATGCACTAGAATTGGTACTCGAGCAAGCTAAGATCGAGACAAAAGATGAGAATTAAACTGTGAATGGACTGGAAAAAAATTGGCTGTAACATATCAGAAAATCCCAAAGAACGAACAAACGAACGAACTCATGGTGACAGAGAAGATTGATTAGATTGTGCAGACAATCGATCAATACCAATAAGAGATTGAGAACCTCCAGGAAAATCTCACTCCCACCACTCCACCAGAGGTGAAGGAGAAAAGGAAGCAGGAGGAAACAATGCAGATAAAGGAGATAGAGAGACAAGTCCACGCAGTGACCGACTTGTTCGAGAAAGCAACACATCTCTAGACGAAGCTGGAAGAGGATCAACAGGTCCAGTAGTGGGACCAAGAAGGATAAAGGATAAACGCAACTATCCTGGATCTCAAGCAGAGGCAAAAGACAATGTCGATCATGGAGTGCATCAAAGGAGCGCAGGACATGAAGAAACTGCAGGCATAACTCATAGCTGTGCAGACACAGAAAAAGGAGTGTCGGGATCAAATGGAATAACTCCAGGAGCGAGCAGAAGAGGTCATTGCGTAGGCGGAGGAAGCCAAAACAAATATGGCACAAACTCAGGCAGAATGCACAAGGATGTTCAATGACGAGATTGTAGTGTAGGTATTGGATGCACTCAAGGAGAAGACCATGCAGTCCCAAGCGCAAGCAATGGAGCTCATGGAGAAGTTCCAAGTGATCACAAGAGAGATCGACAAAGCACACAAGGGTTAGTTGGCTCAGGATGAGCCACATGTCGTTGTTGGGAGCCGGTTGGAAGTAGGTTGAATCACAAAGAAAGGCATGTAAGAGGAAAGCAACAACTGGAAGGAAAAGAAGAACACACACATGCATGGAAGACCTAACGGTGCTAGCGTTAGGGTTTTTGTAATACATTGTAATGGATGATGAGCCAAAGACACATGTAAATAGATACCTAGGAGGTCTAGGTAGGGGTCATTGTTGAAGAGAGCTCGAGAGTTGTAGGGTTTTGAGTTATGGAGTATCGGTAACACTACTGTAATATGATACCTTTTTGTAAGTTGTTGATTTGTAGGGGGGCATGAGGGTATATATATAGGTTTAGATCACAGGCTGAAGATCCTGGTGTAATCTAGTCCACCTCATAATAGATCTTGACTCAATTGAGAACAATTTGTAAAGCGTGCGACATTGTAGTTTTGGAGTTACCATAATAGAAGATCTCGAGAGCCATATCTTTGTGGACGTATCCAAGGAGGGGGTGAACCACGATAAAACATGTGTTATCTGATTGAATGCTTGTGTCTCTTTTACTGCCTATGAGTAGGTGTTAGAATGATGAATGAATTAATGGATCCATTTACATTACATGCATGAATAAGAATGAAAATTTATTGCTTTAATAACTGGATATAACTCTCGGCGCACACTTCACAGATCTCCATTCAGTCCTAGACTCCAATCACTTGAGTATTGCAGTCACCCATTAAGACTATCTCAGGTGAGACTGTGCAATACACTTTGTGCATTGAAATGGCTTCTGGTTTACTAGGAGGGCGGATAGTTTTAGAGGCTTTGTTGGAACCCCATTAGACTTGAACTTGGGTCAGTCATGTTAAATGTATAACTTAGATAAAGCAACCAAAAGGCACAGGTAACCAATAATTTGTTTGTTGGGAAACTTAAGGGAACTCACTACCAAGAAATTGTTAGCAACAATAATAAACACTTTCTTTTACAGTGCAAATCACACAAGAGTTCACTCTTCATGACCCACAACCTATATATTCAATCTTCTACTCCAAATACACTCTAAAAATTATCCCTCCATGGTTTCTCCAACTCCAAGCTATTCTTTTCTACTATATGCTTGGTTTTCATCCAAAAACATGGACTCCCTAAAACTATTGTAACTGACCATACAAATTTCCTCTCCTTTGGCTTTCTTTCTTGAATCACACACTTCCCCAAGATTATTGTACTCAAACCCTATGCTCCCAATAAATATGGGATGTGACTTATTACACCCAACCTCTTACATGCATTCAATGATTGGCTTTGGGGACACTCAATCAAGAAATAGAAGTTTAATACATAATGATAATAAGATTCAGGAATGTGGGTTGAATTAATAGACATGGGTATTTACCCCTTGGACCCCTCTTAGACATTCTCCTAGAACCTCCCCTCTATTCTGGATTAATTCATCCCCCATCTCTATCCATATCCTCCAACAACTGGCATCACAATTTATTATTAAAATTCATAAATAAAATTCACATATATATCAATTGGTCATGGACACACACTATATATACATTAAAATACATTCCCCTCCCCTACAATTTTGCACTATCCTCAGTGCACACTATGTTGATATACATGCACAAATTTACATCATAATACTAAGAAATAAAATTTTGCAATTTTACAACTTCAACAAGAGTTCAAACCAAAATATCTTGTTCCTATCAACCTACTGACCAAGGGAGTGTACCCCCTTCATTGTCCCTAATCCATCGGGTTGTACCACTCATTTTTCAATGCCCCCCAACATAGGTTAGTTATGACTATGAGATATGGCTCTGAGAATCGAGCTACTCAAAATGGAGTCTTGCATTCTTATACCATGTTTTGCTTAAAATTGTGAAAAAGTTGTGGGTATTCTTGCCACATGTTTTCTTCGTGCTCCCATATTGCATATTCAGTACCGTAGTAGTTCCATTGAACCTTTACCATCCATATGGCTTGGTTCCTGAGCAATTTTACTTTCCGGTCCAGGATGTGTATTGGTTCCATCCAGAAATCCCCTTCGTGTTCCACCTGGATCACTCTCCAATCAATTATGTGGGAAGGGTCAGACACATATTTATAACGACACATGAAATACATTATACACTCTCATGGATGCAGGAAATAATAACATGTATGCAATTGACCCTATATTTTATAATATTTCAAAAGGTCCACAATATCCCTGCCAACATTGGGCAACTTCCTAATCTTAGCAAACTTTTTTTCGCCTTCAATTTTAATAACACATGGTAACCCACTTTAAAATATCTAAAAACTTTATTGTTGTTGTTGTATATTTGCAACTTTGGGCAGTCATTCTCCATAAGAAAGTATGAGAAGACCCATATACACCATTACAGAAACCCTAGGAATAATTTGAAGACCTGGGAAGAGAAGTCGTCCCCATAGGAAAAATAATAATAAAATTGAAGACCCGAAAATAAGATGTCAGCCCCAGACTAACACCCATATTATTATAAATAGAGGATTGGCTCATTTCATTTTTACAGTCAGACAACTCCTTGTGCAGTGTGCACAAGGTAGTTACAGCTGCAGTTTTGGTAGTTTCACTATTTATGGGTTACCGATTATCTTGGAGAGTGCGCCACACTTGGAGAATCTCTTGCTTGGTTATTATTGGTGATATTATTGAGGAGATGGGTCTTAGTGATGCTAGCCTTGGGGAGGATATTCTATGTATGGTATTTTGGATATTGATGGTGATGCATTGGTAATATATTGGACTTAATTCTTCTAGAGAAAGGTTGTTGGGTTTTCTCCCAAGTTTGCATTTCCCAAAATAAACTCTTGCTTCCTTGTGTTGTGTTCTTGTGCCTACTATGTGTGGTTAATATTTATAGATCTAGTTATTTCCGCTACATTGTTATAGTTGAGTTTTTTAGTGTATGGTTATCCTATGATCATTTTTGTATGAAAGTGAATCTTGTTATTAATCATAAGGAAATACCTATCAAGAGTTGAGAACCATATAAACATCAACATGGTATTGGATCTAGTTGAAATATTGCCACTACAAAGTTGCCAGTTATAGTTGTAGTTACAATTGTCAATTGCAGTTGTAGTTTATAGTTACAATTACCATTTCCAGTCACCAGTTGCAGTTGTTAGTCACTAGTTGCAGTTGCCAGTTGTGCAAACCTTGAGATTAGAAAACAAGTTGGATGGTGCTACAAATTTTAGAGGTATGCACTTATATGTTTCCAAGCAGGTTACCAAAAAGGAATGATTGGTAAAAACCCTGGAAAAGTGTTTTTCCTGTTTCCCATTTTTTATTCTTGTTCCTATCTCCTTATCATAAGAATATTGTTCTTGTCTACTATTTTTTTTGTTATTGCATTTTTTTCGGGCAGGTCACAGGTGATAGCTCTGAGAGAGAGTTATAATGACAGTTGTAGGAGGAAACATATTAGATGGTCTTTAGTTTGAGACATGGAGCAGTTTATCCATACATGGAGTTGTATACATGACATTATACATCCATATACCGAAGGCGAAGTAGAAAAATTTAGAACCTTCCGAAAAGAAGGATACTTTTGTGGGATACAGAGTGTTCCAAATGGATATTGACGGGGAGGAGTAGGTGGCTCCATCAGTGGTGAGGTAGAAGGCCCCACCTAAGTCCCCACCTAGTACTATTTCATAGGAAGATAGAGTTCAAAGGGATTTAGCCCTCATAATATGGTAGGGAGGAGAAACCTCCCAGGACAATTCATTGGATATCAGACTTTAGAAGATGTAGAGGGAGTAGATGGATCCAAAGATTGTATAGAATTATAGGGATTAAATCTTCGGAGGGAGAAAATAGACTCAGAGTGAGCCTAATATCATATAGAGTCAATTGGCTCAGAAGGATTCCCCCCCTTAGGTTTAAGTGGGAGAGAGACATCTTCCAGGACTAACAGACAAGTGTCATGATTTGAGGAGGCTTCAAGGAGATGTCAGATATCTTGGGAGGATACACTTGTTTCAGTAGATCTTGCTACAGTGACAAAGGAGGAAGCTAGTCAGGAGGAATAGGTATGTATTTTGTCTCAGTCATAGAGCATGAATTGAGGCAGACTCGATTGTCGGACTTAATCCAGTGATAGAGGGATTTGGCCTCATAGTTAGAGATGGAGGATCTTGGTTGGATGTACTCTTGGGATTATAGATGTGACGAGATCATATGAAATATTCCTCATTCAGGGGATACTAATGAGATCAAATATGATGGACTGTAAGTCCATGACTACACCTGTGATGAAAAATCTGAAGAATTTCAGTGATTATGCTTCAGATTCGGATTTGGTGAATCCCACGATGTACAAGTAGTGGATTGGATCCTTAATGTACCTAGTTAATGTGAGGAAGGATATTTACTTTGTTGTGAGCACTCTGAGCTAGTATTTGGTTGAATCCAAGGTAGTTCCATTGGGTGGCAGTCAAGAATGGTATATTTGGATATGGTTTGTCTCGGGTGATGAAGTGAGGTTGCATAGATATACAGATTCTGATTGAGAAGGAGTGCAATAGACAGATTTAACACCTTAGGGTGTTTCTTTAGCTTGGAATCAATTATGATTTTCGAGATAAGCTAGAAGTAGGATTCTGTATCATTTAGTATAGTAGAGATAGAGTATGTCATAGTCAGTTTCATAAGTCATGAAGTGGTGTGACTACAAAATTTTCTTGTAGGAATTCATCCAAGACATGGTACATAAGGGAGTAGTGAAGCTCTGGTACTTATCCACATATGCAAATATTACAGATATCCTCCCACAGTGTCCATGATGATTTGGCTAAGGAGGATGATACATAGGATTAACCATGTTGATTTGGCTAGTGATGAGAATTGATGTTTCAACATCTGGAAGATCTTCTCCCAGATTGGTCATGCACATGACTATGCTAGTGCTGATATGACTAAGGGAGAATGACTCATTCACTCATGGGGCCTTGATTTTGGTGAACGGCCTAGGTGTGTTGATGGCATCAAGAAGACATTTTCCCATATTGGTCATGCATGGGGCTATGTTAGTGTTGATATGATAATGGGAGAATGATGCATTCACTCACGAGGATTTTCTAGTGGTGAATGGACCAGGTATGTTGATGGAATTAGGAAGACGTTCTCCAAGATTGGTCATGCACGAGGTTATACTAGTGATGGTATGACCAAGGGATAATGACTCATTCACTCACGGGGCTCTGCTAGTGGTGAATAACCAAGTATGTTGATGTTATCCAGGTTTGGGTAGACATTCTTCGTACATTCGTCATGCATGTGGATATTCTAGTGATGATGTGACCAACGGAGAATGATTCACTCATCCATCCATTTTTTCTAGTGGTGAGTGGCCCAGATAAGCATCATGCAAACATTATCCCATATTGGTCTTGCACAGGGCTATGCTAGTGCTGATATGACCAAGGTTAATGATTCATTCACTCACGGGGATATGCTAGTGGTGAATGGCTTAGGTGTAGTTCTTATCTTGTCAAGGAGTGGATGGACTCGAGATGTTATCACATGCATATTCTGGGACGGAATGCATGTGTGGAGATGGCACATCAACATGGCTCATGAAGACAACCTTTCTATAACATAAGAAATCCAAGTATGGAGAATGCCTCCCTCATTGATAGGGAGTGTTGGATATTGCAAATTCGAGCAATCATTATACACAAGAATGTATGAGAAGACCCATCTACACCATTACAAAATCCCCAAGAAGAAGTTGAAGACCTAGGAAGAGAAGTTGGCCCCACAGGAAAAATAATAATAAAATTGAAGACCCAGAAATAAGAAGTTCTCCCCATACTGCCTCCCAGATCATTATAAGTACAAGACTGGCTCATTTCATTTTGACAGTCAAACAACTCCTTCTGCAGTGCGTACAAGGTAGTTGCAACTGTAGTTTCTGTAGTTTCACTATTTCTAAGTTACTGGTTATCTTGGAGAGTGTGCCACACTTGGAGAATCTCTTGGTTGGTTATTCTTGGTCATATTATTGAGGAGATAGGTCTTGGTGATGCTATCCTTGGGGATGATCTTCTCTCTATGGTATTTTGGCTATTGATGGTGATGTACTGGTAATATCTTGGACTGAATTCATCTAGAGAAAGGTTGTTGGGTTTTCTCCTAAGTTTGGGTTTCCTAGGATAAACTCTTGTTTTCTTGTGTTGTGTTCTTGTGTCTACTATGCATGGTTAATATTTCTAGATCTTGTTATTTCTGTTGCATTGTTATAGTTGAGATTTTTAGTGTATAGTTATTCTATGATAATTGTTGTATGAAAGTGATTCTTGTTATTAATCATAAGGAAATAACTATCAACAGTTGAGAATCATATAAACATCAACATTTTTATGCATAAAATTTCTTCCTATCCTAAGTATCCTTTAATTTAAGCTTGATCTTTTCCCTTTTCTCTTCCATTCCTTCAACAAATATGGCCCAATAATTTCTTTGTTGTATTATCCCAACTCGTCGATGTGTTACACTTCCTACCATACAATGCTTCAAATGGACTCATTTTTAATCAAGCCCAATACCCATTATTCTAAGAAAATTCAACTAAATGAATGTAATATTCCCACTTTGATGGTTGGTCCATCACATACATTCTGAGCATGTCCTCCATTATTCTATTTGTCCTCTTTCTTTTTCCATCTAACTCTGGGTGATATGTTGTACTAAGATTTAAATGTGTCCCAAAGCCTTTGAACAAACCTTTCCAAACATTGGCTGTAAATTTCAGATCTTTGTCTAAAACTATCACCTTAGGCACCCCATGTAGCGTTACAACTTCTTTCATGTAGATTTCTACAATATTTACTGCCTTGTACATAGTCTTCAAAGGAATCAAATGTGTTGTCTTAGTTAATTTTTCCACCACCAACATGATGGAATCATGTTGTTTCACTGTCCTGGGAAGTTTAGTAATAAAATTCACTATGACTACTTCCCACTTCCTTTCTGGAATGGAAATGGTTGTAATAGCTCTCTTGAATTTCTATGTTCAATATTCACCATCTGGAACTCTAAACATTTGGCCATGTAATTATCCAGTTCTTTCTTTATTCCAAGCCAAAAATATTGGCTTCTTACAACTGCAATTGTTTTTTGATATCCAGGGTGCCCAACATACAACACATTGTGAATTTCCCTTAGCACTATATTTTTTAGCTCACTAAAATTTTACACATATGTTTTCCCTCTATACTTGAGTATTCCATCCTCTTGCATCTCATAATATTTAAATTTTTGTTGTAAATTTCATTTTTGTAATGTTTATTTTATTTTCAAATAGTGTTGATCTGAATTTGTTGCTACAATAATTTTATCTTTCAAATCATTTATGTACATGTTGATGCATACAATATGCATCTCATGTGCTCTCCCTCTGAGTGCATTATCCACTTGTTTCTCTTTTCCTTTGATGTGCTTAATCTCAAATTCATATTCACTAAGTAATTCCGGCCATGTAGTTTGTATGGAATTTAATGTGTGTTGTTCGAACAAATGTTTCAGACCACAATGGTATGTTGTTAGCTCAAATTTCATCCCCATGAGGCAATTTCTCTATATTTTAATGCATGAATCGTGGATTCTAATTCTAATTCATTTGTAGCATAATTCCTCTCATTCTCTTTTAATTTTCTGAACTCATAGCATATGACATGATCTTTTTGTGCGAGGACTCCACCAAGACCTTCCTTGCATGCGTCAGTGCAAACAACAAAATATTTATCTGGATCTGCAATATTCAATATTGGCACACTTGTCAAGATGTCTTTCAACTGTTGAAAGATCTCTTCACACTTGGGAGTCCATTCAAATTTCACTCCTTTCTTTTTCAAAGTTTTGATTGGGTTCACAATCTTTGAGAATCCTTTTATGAATATTCGGTAATAACCAGCAAGACCCATGAATGATATAACCTCTATGACATTTCTTGATGTTGACCATCCTCTAATGGCCTCTATATTCTTGAGATCAACTGTTATCCCATTGGCTGAAATAATATGACCCAAGTAATGAATCTTCTTTTGACAAGAGATGTACTTACTTAGCTTAGCATACAATTTATGTTCTCTTAAAACTTGCAACACCATTCTTAAATGTTTATCATGTTCCTATTCTATCTTTGAGTAAATGAGTACATCATCCAGGAACAAAATTATGAACTTGTCCATGTATTCTCATAACACTCCAATCATTAAGAACATGAAAAATGTTGGTGCATTTGATATCCCAAACGGAACTACCATGAATTCATAATTCTCGTATCTCATCTTGAATATTGTCTTGTTGATTTCCTCTTCCTTTATCCTCACTTAATGATAATCTAATGTCAATTAAATCTTGGAAAATATTCATTCATGTTTCTGCTGATCAAATAAATCATCAATCCTTGGAAAATGATATTTTTTCTTTATTGTGACCTTATTTAATTGCCTGAAATCAATACACAACCTTAAGGTTCCATATTTCGTATTCACAAAAAGAACCAGGGATTCCCAAAGTGACACATTGGGCATATAAAATCCTTCTTTAACAACTCTTCAAGTTGCATATGAAATTACTCTTTCAACTCTAGTGTGCCAATTCTACATGTTGTCTTGGACATTGGGAAAACTCTTGGCACCAAACCAATATAGAAATCAATGTCTCTCTTTGGTGGTATTCCTAGTATTTCTCCTAAAAAATCCTCAAAATCCCTCAAGACCAGATGGTCTTCAATGATTTTCACCTTATCTATAGCTGCCTCTACCATATAGGTTAAACAAATATGACTTCCCTTACTAAAACATGTTTTCGATTGCACAGTTGAAATCTCTCTAACAACTACAACTCTTGGAATGCCTCAAACCTTTCCTTGCTTCCCTTCTTCGTCAAGACATGTGATTGTATTTTTGTAACAGTTTAGGACAACATGGCATTTTTCCAACCAATCCATGTCAATTAGACAATCATATGAATCCAATTGGATGCCATTCACATCTACATTTATGTTGATTCCACTCTTGTCTATTGGACAATATTTAACTAGTTCATTGATCTTAGCCCCCGTGGATAATTTAACTAACCAATATTTATTATGCTTACTCCCTTGCAAGTGAAATATTTCAACAATGTCATAGTTTATGTAACTATGCTTAGCTCCAAAATCAATTAAAATTGTTATGGGTTGGTTATCAATCCTACCTTCGACTTCAATCATGGGGGATTGATATTTTGCCTGCTTGTTGTCCAAGTCTGCATAAATCCTTGGCATGTTTCCTTCCATTTATTCCATTTTCTCAACCTCCTAAATTTTGAGGATATTCCTCATTCTTTCTCCTTTGTGAGGGAAATCCCTATATAAGTGATTTCCCTCACATCTGCAACATTGTACAGGTTGCTTCCTTGTCATTTTCTCAAATGAATCTATAGTCTTGTGATCATTTTGGGTTGAATGACCTTGTTGTTTTGCTTGGGATTTTTGAATGGGAGTTTCTCTTGAGAAAGGGTGTCTTAAAACCTTTCTTCCTTTAACCCTTCATCTTGTCATTCCAATCTTTTTGTAAAACTGGCCTTCCTCTAATTTTCTCATAAAGATGTTTTCCTGTTCTTATGACTTCTTCCAAAGCCCTGGGGTTATCATATTGTATATTGACAATGTAGAAATAAGGTAACTCACTCAGAAACCTTTGGATTTTTACCTTCTCATCCCTTATGAACTCAACATACTTCAACAATTCAAAGAACCTCTTCGCATATTCATCCATTTTCATGCTTCCCAACTTGAGTTCAAAGAAATATTTCATGTTCCTTTCATAATAATGCTTGGACATATATTTTTCTTGGAAATATCCTTTGGACTACCTCCATGAGATCATTTTCTCATCAAGGTTCTTGGCTTTCTTAATTTGATCGCACCACATGGTTGTCTTTCCTTGCAAGTGGTTGGTTGCAATCCTAGCTTCTACTCTTGAGGGATGTAGCTAGAAATATTTCTTCATTTCCAACAGCTAGGACTCAACCTATTCTCCTTTCCTGTGCTCACCATTAGAGTTTGGCAGCTCAATTTTACTTATTTCACCTTTCAAGATGTTTTCCTTGGTCATTATCCTCTGCCTTCGGAAAGGAGGCACACTTGGGTTTCTCCCTGGCCATAAACATGCATGATTTATTACGGTGAATTTCCTTGGAGAATGATGGGACCTACTCATTCTTCTTGACTATCTATCTTTACCATGTTCATACCTTTTTCTTTGAGATCTATATGTTGTCACTTGTTTAGCACTAGCTACTTTCTTGGTGCAAGAGTATTTGTTAAATTGACTATGCAACATATTCAGACTCTGGATTATCTCTTCATGAGCCATCATAATCATTTCATTATCTGCCCTATAGCTCTTCACTTCTCTCTGTAGACTTCTCATAGTTACAGGTTCATGCCTCCCTCTCCTTCCATTAGACTATGTCTTAGTGTTTCCCATGCTGACATGAAGACCTCAAACATCCTCCTCATGGTTGTAATATCCCCATTCATATTTAATAACTCCAGTCCACATATAATAACCAAATATTTTTTCCTATACCTCTAATTATGCTAGAAATGTGCATGTAATAAATATTGTTAGAACATGCATACTATAAAACATTTCATTAATTAGAATGTCGGTTATTCTTCATATCAATTTACGAAGAAGACAATGTACCAATTAAAAACATGATTCCTTAGACTCATTCCTCTATGAAACATCTCTCCAATGGTTTTACTCAAACCTCATTTAAAGTTCTATGTGAAAAGTTATAACATTCACAACTTGCAATGTCCACTCACTTACTACTGCAGAATTTACTTTATTACTTTATGATAAAATTTTAGCACTAAATTAAAAATTATGGGCAGATAGATGGCTCCCCCTCCTCAATACCTTTCCATTGACTATTTGTTTTCTCAAATATGAGCTCCAAGTTGAAATTTATGGTCCAAATAAGTTTAGATTGTTTTCCCATTTTATCCTTGTATGTTGCAGGTATCTTCTTTCTCTTCGTGGACATTTTTACATACCCAGATTCCCAATCTGGATCCTTTTTTTCTTCTATGGTTCATAATATTTCCATAGATTTCTCTTTTTCCTCAAACATACTTCTGAGCAAGGAGTTATTCCATATGGAAGTATATTGGTGCCAAAAATATACGCTCTATAGCTTCATCTATAAATTCCTCATATTAGCTCTAATTTTCCTCCAGAATAGCTCATCGGAAATATCTCTCTGAGTTATTTTATCTAAATTGAAAAAAACTATGCAATGCATACAACACTTATAGTTTTCAAAAATAGAACTCTTAAAAACATTTCTTTGGCCCTCAAAAATTCCTTGCAAGGTTATGACCTTTAAAATCTAGAAGATTTCGTAGAAAAATGATTGTTTTACTATTATAACAGTCCTCCAATCCACATTGTTCATCCCAAAATCAAAATAAATCTCAATTGTTGATCCACTAAACCTTCCCCAAGCCCGTGAATGAATCTCGTTTATTCATCACCGACTCGAAGCAATATGGACCATTGATCTGAGATACATTCACAATTGACAATCACTCATTTCCTTTTGTAAACCAACATGTTCACCGATTTCCCCGAATCCTGATCATCAGCTATCTCTCTCGAAAAACCAATATTTACCACAAATTGCATTGAACACCGATCATCAATGATCGACCATTAGAGAATTCCCTTGACAACCAACAATTCCCTCGATCTCCGACCATCGGTCATCAACCATCTCTTCTTTGATGTGAAAACTATGCTGACATGGCATGACACATAGATGCTGAAATGGTGTGACACATCATCCTAAGGTGTCAACTTGGTTGAAGTGGCATGACACATCATCCTCCTCCTTACTTCATCGATGATAAACAATTTGTCTTGGGTGAACTGAACACTTCGCTAATTTTGTTGACCCTTGGTCATCATCCATCAATGATTGACGATTTATTTTGGAATCATGAAATCTTTCTTCAATTCCTATTGATGCCTAGTCATCATTCATCGATGATCGATGATTTATTTTGGTTGATCGAAGATATTTGCCAAACTCTTCAATCTGATCATTGATCATCGGTGTATTATTTTTAAAACTCCAACACTTAGAAATTTTCGACCAAATCCCATATGAATATAGGTCATTGATCTTCCATCTCGAATGA